>CAEMYA010000153.1:374277-396183 GCA_903131615.1 Diplodus sargus | reverse complement strand
GCCACACATGAACACTCTGCATCAGTCATCTGCACAGGGGAGGAGTCCTCAAGGACAATCTTGGAGAAAAAAGCATTATCATGTTAGAGTCATAAAGTAGATATTAACAAATCAGCTCAAATATTACACAGAAAAAGAGAAATGAGAAACCTGATCAGATCGTTTTGAGTAACTGTGGTAGTAGGCTCATTAAATTATCAATATCAACACAAAAAGAGAATAAAACAGTATATTTACCTTTTTTTTTGGAACATTGCAATGTAAGGAAATTAATATAGGTACGTCTGAGTAGTCTATAATGTTAGCGTCTTAATTTACTCAAACCTACGTTCAAATATAGTTCGTACAACAGTAACTTACTGAACAGCATGCAGATAAATGAAACTCAACATACAAAGAAAAACAGCCACCACAACCAGTTTCTGGGGGTTTTCGTGAAGGCTAAATATTTGAATGCTACCCTTACGAGACAGGTGCCTATCTTATCTTACGTACTTCAGACGTTAATGTTACAGAGTTATAGAACCTATCCTAGCCACTTGAAATCCCCAGAAAAGGTTGGTGCAGAACTGACGAACAACTGAACTATCTTCTATCTTCCTACTCTGAGGTTGTGAGGTTTCTCATGTTTCCTCATAGACCCGTGGCAGGTTGCTCGACGCTCACTCTCCCTGTCTGTTGATCTTTATTTGATACTGGGGACAATATCAAGTTATCATCAACACACTTAAAACTGGGTCATAGTAGTCACATAGTTGTCAAAATCCCAACGTTAGATAGCACTGTTAGCTGGTTAGCAAGATAGCTAATCCTCAGTACTGTTTATGTTAGGAAACGTTAGCTATCAAGCTAGTAAGTTAGCTTACCTTCGTAATTGTCAATGTAAGTGGATATGTACATTTTGAAGCTCTTCTCTTGCTTACTCCTTGGCGCTGATGTCGCAGCTTGAATGATGCGGTGAACATCGTTTATTGTTAAACTTGGAAGATCCTGAAGACAGCGAGTGTAGAACGTCATGTTTCTATCTCGATTCTCGACACACTGGCCGGCGTTGGAGACCGGAAATGCGTGTGCCCACCGTCCTCAAACTGGAAGTTTTAGATCGTCTCCTTACGCAACTAGCCAATAATGTCATCTCTGTCAAGTGATCTGGTGACGTCGTGCTCAACTGAGATTAGAGCGAGCGCTGACAGCCGCTCCTGCAGCATCGTTGACCTCAGGTGTGTTTTAATTAGTTTCAAGCGAGATAAACTCCTCTCTCCGCTTGCTGCAGTCACGGGGACTGTCAACATCAGTCGGAGGGCGATGCTGAGGTTTGGTTACAGGTCCAGCAGGTTGTTGGTGTAGATGTAGCTCAGCATCTGCAGACCAGTATTTTCCTGTACCGGCACAGCGGTGACAGCAGCCGATACCTCGCACACAAGCTTTTTTTTTCTTCTTTTTTTTGATCGCCCATCCCGATTGGCCAGTGGGTGCTCAACGTTGTCAGCGGAGCACCCACGGGATCGGCGCAGCTACACTCGGCTGCCGGGGCCCTTATCTTGTTGAAATACTTCTCCCTCATTAAAAATTCCAGAATCAAGAAATGTGCAATATGGCATGCCAAAGGCTTGAAACTCAAACATTCAAGAGTAGGAACTATATGAAAAACACGTAGGCTATTTGAGTGGAGGGGGGAAATCAATAGACTTGGCAGGTATGTGTCAGGTCTTTGGTTCAGCTCCGGGACAGCGGTGAGAAAGAGAGAGATGATACTCATTAACAAGAAGCATTTTGCTTATGCAGAGAAATAAATCTGTTTAAACTAGATATGTATGCCACAAAACAATTAAAAGGAGAGAGCGGGCTGGCGGGGGATCCGTTGTGTGATGGCGGAGAGTCAGCAGCTGGATTTTGCACCCACGGTAATATTAGTAGGTGTATAAACAAACAAACAAACAACACCCACTACGACCATTATTCATTGTATTATTACATTTGTGGGACGTTATTACAATAAAGATTTTCACGTTTCCGCAAACGTAATAGTTGTTAGGCTACATTTGTGGGAATTCGCGTGTTACGTTTGTAGTAGGCAGCAAGCCCATACGGACATACGTCATTGTGTCATCACACATTACTGATTTAATATTATAATTTCTAAAACATTCAAATGATTTTATTATCATAGGCCTACTACATTTTCAAAACCACGTTCATTCCAATATTTATTTATTTATTGGGGAAATTGTACCAAAAAAAAATATTTTTTAATTAATAAATTAAATCAATTAAAAATACTTGTGTTTTAAAACTCATAAGGGCTCCAGCACAAGCAACACGTCCACGTCATCAACACCAACACATTTAAGTGTGCAGTGCGCACAAGCATCCGCTTGTGTTTAGGGCGGGGGTGGGGCACAAAAAAATTTGCACCGGGGCCTTTCAACATGATGTTACGCTACAGAGCAGATGTGAATGTTTAGCTCATCTGATATATCAATTGTAATTCTCTCTTGAGTGACTCATCTTTGTTTTAAACATGTTTGATATGATAATCTTTGTTGTTTTTTAGGATGGTTACCAGGGAAGACATCAGATTTCCAAAGAGGAGCTGGAGAATGTGCTTTCACTGAAAACCACCTTAACTGAAGCAGCGTCTATTCTTTCAGTTTCAAGGCCAACTTTCTATAAGTTACTACAAGACTATAATATCCCAACATTGAAATTTAACAGCATCAGTGACCAACATTTGGATCTTGAAGTGTCACAGATAAAAACTGAACATCCAAATGTTGGAGAAGTGATGCTTATGGGGCATCTGCACTCAAAAAACATTGTGGTGCAAAGGAGACACGTAAGAGAGTCACTGCGAAGGGTTGACTCACTTGGTGTCCTATGCAGGAGAAGAACGGCAATAGCTCGGCGAGTTTATTCTGTGCCACATCCAAATTTCATATGGCATGTAGATGGAAATCATAAGCTGATTAGGTGGAAATTTGTTGTTCATGGTGCAATAGACGGCTACAGTAGGATGTTGATGTTTCTTCACTGCTCCAATAACAATCGTGCAGAAACTGTGAAAGACCTCTTTACTACAGCTGTTGGACAGTTTGGCAGACCACTGCACATCAGGACTGATCATGGAGGAGAGAATGCACAGATTTGGGAGGACATGCAAGCAAACAGGGGTGAAGGCTCTGTCTGAACAGGAAGTTCTGTGCACAACCAGAGGATTGAGCGTTTCAACCGAGACTTGAACAACAACTGCAGCCATGTTTATGCACCTATTTTTTATGAACTGGAATCCATGGGTATACTAGACTTAGAAAATGCAACAGACCTATTTTGTCTTCATTATGTCTTTCTACCCAGAATCAACCGCACACTGGATGAATTTAAATCTCAATTCAATTCATCAGAAGGAAATAGAACTCCAGTTCAGCTTTTTACTCTAGACATTCATTTGCTTCATCTTCACAACCCAGAACTCCCAACAGCAGAGGTAGTGGTTCCTTCCACACCAAACTCTCACAGTGGGTTTTTGCCATTAAATGACAGAGATTTGCATGAACTTTATCATACCATAGACCCTCTGGAAAATGATGACAATAATGGCAAAACATTGTTCCAGAGAACACAGCAGTTCATTTTTAATAAACTTGTGTGATCTCTACAGAACTGAAAACTGCGCAACAGTTTTTTTTTTGTTTTGTTTTGTTTTTTTGCATAAAAGTACTCTAAAGTGTTACAACACAAAAATTCAAGTTTTCACATGCTACTTAAGGAATGCAGCAGTGGAAATCTTCACCTTTTTCTGGAAGTGAAGCCATAGATGTTTGAAAATTACACAACATGTTAAAAAGTCTACCGATTTTTCAAGAGTTCTCTGTAAAAATAAAAGCATTGCTGAAGTGAAATACAAGAGAACTGCTGTTTCTTGAAAGAACAGTTTATATATTCTTTAGGGCTCTATTGTCCTGTTCAGTTACACAGGTATAGTGTTGTATAACAGACTGTCTTCCAACATTCTGCATATCATTGTCTAATACTGTATTCTGCTTAAACTATATAACAAGTTGCCCTGTGATTCCTGAGGGTATGGAACTGGAAAATGTCACTGGCCCTCATTTATCAATCTTGCGTGAAAACGGGTGCAGATCTGAGCGCAGAATTGGTCGTACGACAGGACACACGTGTGATTTATGAAACGTTCGTATCTGACCAATTCCAGCGTACGAATGATCGGGTCTTGATAAATGCGGCGGCTGAATTCGATCGTCATTAACATGTTACGCCCTTAAATATTCCTGGTCCGCAGGCCTCGCCCACTGAGGTCGAACATTGAGAGAAGAAACTCTGGCAAGAAGAGAAACTTTTCCGAGATGGAGATCGGCATCCCGGCAGCGCCGGCACATCAGAAGCTCCATTCATTAATGCAATGTTATGCAAAACTGAACAGGCCAAAATAATATGGCACACTTTCTCTGGGGTATACAGCAGAGCTCCCCCTGCTGGTCCGAGACGGAGCCACCTGCCCTTCAGCACCCCGAAGCAGCTCCACTGTGACCCGTGTGCGTGTGTGCGCACTATTGAATCTGCGTTCCTGCTCTGCAGCAGGTTTGCCAGCGGGGTTATTAGGTATTCCGTTAACTAGTTGTCATGTTAGACTATTTACATATTTTATTTTACAAAAAAGTGGTATCAGTAAAAAACATAAAAAATAGTCGGTTTTGATCTGTTCTAAATACGTGACTGCTTATGCTTAATTACAGCTGAGGTTTGTTTAATAATTATTTTCAGTCTCAGCCAGATTTCGCTGTGCTGCACCGCAAATCCACAGAACTCAAATTTGCGTACACGAGCTCAGACCTGACGTGAGATCTGATCGTAGCTTCCGCTCACGTCCAAATTAATAAATGCCGAAGTTTGCGTGGAAATGGTCGTACGCACGGTTTTCTGCCGTACGTTCGTTTGATAAATGAGGGCCATTGTCTTTTCACATGACTAACATTTGAAGAACATTAAATATAAATTAGTAGTCTGATTTGTTTCATACATTGCAAATTACGGTAGCTTAAACAGGAGAAGCACAAAAATAGTCATCTGAAAAGTACACTGAACGTGGAAAAAGTAAAAAACATGAATATGAACTTAAGTTTAAATATGAACTTGTCGTACTGTACAATTACACTACAGCTTTCATCCATTCACAACATTTTGGTCCAGTTTAGCAACTATGGTGTAGACATTTGGTCTAGTTTTGTGACATTGTTTTAAATGGTGCTGAATAAAGACCCGTTCATTAGTGCTACTAGGAAGCAGTAATTGAATTCATCATCATCAGCCATTGTTGTTGCATTCACAAAAAGCTGAAGCTCATTTGCACGTGTGTGCAATGGGAAGACATTTGCTTTCATCATGAACAATTGCTAATTTAGGAGTTGGATCAAAACCAATTGCTGGGACTCTGCTGCTCCCTGTAGCAAATGCCAAGATGTGACCAGGGCTCAAAGCGTCCACGAATGCTTCCTCATCCTTGGTTAGAATCCAGTCTCCAAATGTCTCTCTCAGGTCCTTATCTAAAAGCAAAGGAAAAACAGTATTGACTTGGAGGCTGTAATTTACTCAAGTTTAGGAAAACTTAGTTAACAACTAATTGATTGACTGATGGATTAATGTATTGGTGATCTGGTCACAAAACTATATTCATTGCCAAAAATTAGTAAACTAGGAATTAGAAATCATGTCTGTCAGTTGTAAGCAATCATACATCTGTATTGTGTGTGAGACAAGGCAAGTGCAACTTCGTGAGTTTAAAATAAATTTAATCTGCCAGTGTCCCGGACTGTCTCTTACTCTCAACATCCTGGAGAAATTCCCGAAATTTTACCACCATCACCTCCTCCCTAGCTCTTCGGTTACTCCCAAGTACAGAGTAGCTTGGTTTGAGAACACCAGCAATAAAACTGGCCGCCAGATCCTTGTCCTCCCCAGGTTTGTCAAGCAGTACACGCAAGCTGGGGTTCTCTCTCAGGAGTGATAAAACCTGGATGGAAATTCAACACCATTAAAATGAGCAGCTATGGTTGAATATTGCAATGTGACAAAGAGTTTTTCCTCAAATATTTCATACAAACTCATGACTGTAAATGTGGCTTATTGGTTATATGTATGAAATCCTTTAATTACATTTGTAATGTTATTATAGCTAGTTAATAAGAAGCAGTAGAACTGATGTAAAACTTACTCCATAGCAGGACAAGCCATCAATTAGCTGGTCAAGACAGCTCTGGCGTTGAAGAATGGCATAGTATAGAGCTGCATTTTTCACAAACACATCTCTGTTGGCCATGGTGACTGCAATTGGAAGACCTTCAACTTGAAATCGCCATGAATCACAGCAGCCGACTGCTTTCTCCAAATCCTCCTGAGTGGTTGCATGTTTAACCTAAAAAGCACAGATCAAATCTTCGATCAAACCTTTTTTTCTTTAATGTACTGCATTTAATTAAACACTGTAGATTGTTGATTTAACTTTATAATTCTTTGTCTGTGAAATAGTGAATTTTTGTTACGTTTTGTTACCAAAATTAATTTGATGATGCATTCCATCAATTTGTTGTTTCTATTGCTGTACTCGACCAGATAGAGTAAACTCAACATACGATTTTTATATAAAATGGGGGAAAAAATGAATCCACTTGTCGTAATGGATTGATAGTGTAATTGCTTTAGAATAAAACAGGCCATTTCTTTCTTAATTGGTTTCCAAGTTTTTGTCTTGCATACACAGCACACATTGTGTAAGCAGTAAGAAAGATCAAGACACGTATCAAACGCAAAACGCAAGTAGCTTTGTGGGCGGATCTCAGGCGCTGTTGCTATTATGCCGGCGGGATAAATGACTCTTGCGCCTGACGCAAATCTAAAATGGGTTGGTCTGAAGTAGCTGCATTAGTCATAGGTGTGGTTTGGGCGTAACGTGCAATAAACCAATCAGAGCGTCATCTCACATTCCCTTTAAAAGCAGGCGCGCTTGTTCCATGGCGGATTGCTATTATAATGGCGCATTTGCCAGGAGCACACCAGGAGCGCTTCACAGCCGAGGAGCCGTGTAATAAAACTATATAATGATTAACTTACAAGTAAATTCGCAAAGAAGCACAGCTAGAGACCGCTGACACAGAGGAAAGGAAGACAAAGAAAGCAGCAAACCGCGCGAAAAATGGAACAATGAAACCCTGTGCAGTCAATATGACCGCTCATGGCCGAAATAGGTAAAGCATATGACATTTTCGTTGTCTTTTGTGTAATTTATATAAAAACTATTCTAAATTAAAATACAGACACTTTCAGGAAAAGTCATGTAACAGCTGTATTGCATTTTTAGACCGCCACTGGCCATCTTTCCGCCTTTGGTGGAGTTTTTGGTGTTGCTGTAGTACATCACAGACTCTGGTTTTGCCCCTACTAAAGGTGCCCACAGCTGTGTGCACGGTGCTCAGGATGAAGACACTCTTCCTCGGCTTTCCCTGGTACACAGAATCGCATCACTTCAGCACCTTGGTGTCATACAGCCCCGCTTGATGTTTCACAAAGGGGGCAACTTCCGTTGTTGTTTGCCCATGGTGCCTATAGGCTATATAATACAACTATACAAAAATCAAATCAAATACTTATTACAATAACCGCGCAAAAAATTGAACAATGAAATCCTGCGAAATGATGATCTGCGAAATATGACCGCTTATGGCCGAAATAGGTAAAACTTCACATTGTCTTTGTCTTTTGTGTAATTCATATGAAAAATATTCTAAATTAAACTACAGACACGTTCAGGAAAAGTCATGTAGCAGTATTGCATTTTTTCATTCATCAAAGCCATTGCACATATACATTTGAAAACGGTCTTGGCAGTTCTGTTAAGATAAACACTTATTAATTAGCGATGTATCATATTAAAATACCGGCATTGTCTCAAATATTCCACCATAGTCCGAGTGAAAATCAAAACATTAAAATCAGATATCTAGGGTATAAAGGGTATAAAAGCGCAAGGTTACCGAGCGGTATGATGTGGAGGCGGCGGGTGTCGCTGGTTGAGGTGCACTGCTGGTGGAAGCCTGAGGAGACATTTACATTCAGCGGGATGGCATTAGCAAAATAAAATAAAAAATGGGAGGATGTCCAGCAGTCTCTACATCTACAGTCTATTAGAAAAACCTAACAAATGATGTTGAACACTAGCAACATTACCTAGCAAAGATGATCTCTGCTGGGCTAACGTTAACTAGTTTTTATGCTAACATTAAGTTACTTTAGGAGTTAGAAAACAAACTTACCGAGTGCTGTGGCGGCTCTGTGCTGGACGCTGGAGCTGTCGCTGGCGCATTGCTGAAACTCTGTATTGCCTCCAAAACAGCCCGTCCAATGTTTCCAGCTAAATCACTGGACATGCTGGCAGACAACAAGAGAACGCGGTGTGGAGACGTCACAAACCTTGGATCGCAGCCTGACGACCCGAAGAAGACCACGGAGAGAGCCGGCTCACGTCAATGAGCTTTTATTTTGGTATTTCCGGTGACAGGCGGTGTGAATTTGCATATCAGCTAAATATTTAGTTTCACCCGTGACATATATATTCAACATTTAACATTTATATTTATATTTAACATTTACATTTATATTTAACATTTATATTTATATTTAACATTTAACATTTATATTTATATTTAACATTTAGATTCATATTTAACATTTATATTTAACATTTATATTTATATTTATATTTAATATTTAGCATTTAGATTTAGATTTTATAATTCTGATTAAACCCTGAAATTATGTTTTTTACAAGATAAGTAAATATCATAAAATTCACAAATATTGCTGTAAATCTGGTCAAAAGTAACATAAAATATATATATATATATCATATATATATATATATGATCATGAATGACATGGGAAAACTGAGGTGTGAAGTATTAGCAGTAATACACTTTAACTGCACTTTAACACTGATGTAAACTTCAACAAACATAAACTGTGACACAATAAACCCAAGGCTTACAACGACCCTGTTACAAAGGGGATGGACAACTAAAAGCATTTTAACTGACATACAAGCAGGAAACACAGCCAACAGGTTAAATAACACCTGAACAGGCCTAACGTTAACTTTCCAAATGTACCTGATAAATTTAAGGTGGTAAACATTAACACACGTCGACTCAGCTATTAACAATGCTGCTATCGTCCGAAGTAAGCTAGCAAGCTAACACTCTGCTCCAACAACGGTAACTACGATCATTAAACTATTAATTTCATTCACTTCATCACACTGACGTTACTGTACCTTTATCTTTTTCACGTCTTCCTCTCTTTCCTTCTTTTCCTTCACCGGGCGCCGGACGGTTTCAGTCTTTTGGACCTTGTGGTTCTGCTACAGTATCAGTAAATCTCTCTCCTGGTCTTGGGGTCTCGATGCGGTCAGATTCCGGCAGCTCGCCTCTTGACCCCCCCCTCACAGAGGGCAGGTACAGTGCACTGTTTGGAGTGATCGGGTTCAATTATTTTCCCCTGTGACCTGCTTGTGACCTACGTGACGTCATTTCAGCAATTTTCTACTCGTACCCAAAAACTTGAATTCGTGTTCACAGTGAAGACTTCGTAGTCGTAGAAATAAGAGTCGTCCTCACAAGACTTTGCACTCACAGCTTTTAGATTCATACTCACATAAAAACAATCCTAACCCAAATAATTTCTCAGACTCACGTGTGTGACAGTAGAATTTTGTGCACAACAATTTTATTTGTGCACAAATGTTTAACATTATGGATACGAATGTGAGAATCATGCACACGTCTTTCTGACAGCTATCTTACTCCATATTCTGGGCCGAATAGCACGGATTGGTCAGATGCCTTCATGTCTCGTCCTCTGTCCCTCCCTCCTCCGCGTGTGCACACGTTACGTTTCACTGATGCTGGAAATATTCCGCACACTCCTCGTTGCAGGACAATATGGAGTTGCAGGACAAGACGTTCATTTGGTTACAATGGCAGAGAAAATGCAGCTAGTGTTACTTGTAATGGGGCGTTCAGACCGAACGCGATAGACGCGAATACAATCGCTTCAGACGCTTCATTCGCGCCGTTTGATCATTTTGGACAATTTTGGACAATTCGCGTCATTCGCGCTTGAGAAAAAAAGAGACGCGCTTGCCCGCTCATTTTGCTAAATTAGCTTATAACTAAATTAAATACTACAATAAACATTCACACAAACTGGAAGTGGTATCCTGCAAAGGCGGATAATGCTATACAAGTGCTAACTGATGCTAACATTTCATAGAGAAACACGGTCAGTAACGTAGTAAAACAAGCCACAGATAGCTTCAAAACTTACCAGAGAGTCCCACCTCCTCAGCGACTTTCACCCATGCCTCCTTTTTAAAATTGTCCCGGTAGAACACCGCAGTGGTGTCATACAGCACCGGGTGCCCACAGACAGCTACTATCAGCTTCTCCTCCATTTTGCTATGAGCAACCGTAAACAACCGTACGTGAAGGAAGCGACGTCGTCGGCTTGAACTCGTCGCTGATTGGATGTCGCGGCGCGATGCCACCTGAAAAGTTGGATATTTTCAACTTTATTCGCGTCGCTCCAGACGCTTCATTCGCGCCGCGCCAGACGTTCCATTCGCGCCGCCGGCGCCTGAATCGCGTGTTATCGCGCCATTTACATTGATTTTCAATGTAGAGTTGACGCTCCATTTGCGTCTATCGCATTCGGTCTGAACGCAGCTTTACAGCTCACCCCGCTAAAAAGGCAAGGATTGTTTTTAGCCATGAGAATGGCTAATGAGTCGGCCCAATTTCCACTGGATAGGGTTCCGCTGCGTTGCGGCTCCGATCCGGTTTTGCTCCACCTTCCGGAAACCCCCACCGGTTGCGGTTTGAGTCCGCTACGGGCGGCGCAGTATGGTAGACAGTTGGCCTCACGATGTGTGCTGGTGTCAACACGGAGTATTTTATTTTGAAAAGTAACCGGATGTAGTTTGTTATTTCGGTACTTGACTTCCTGCCTGCTCCGTGCTAAATTCAGTTGAAATGCTGCGTCTTGCTCCGGCATCTCCTTCTCCCTGCTGTACTTGCTGAGTCCCACTGCCAGATGTGCGTTCAAGTTTGTGGGGGAGTTGATTTGGACGGAGCACTGACGGGGTGGGGGGGTGGAACTTTGAGGAGGGTGCCACTTTCAAATATTGCTGGCTCTCCAGGATTGTAGACCCTAGCTTTAAAATAATAAATTTGGTCAGTCAATAAAGTCTGTCCATACTGTGATCCCTGTCACAGTAAAGTATCTTTCAAATCCATCATCTGAAAATTCCTTACTAGCCAAATGTCCAGTGTTCTTACCAATTTTCCTGGGATGTGAGTGAATGGATGTATATGTGTCACAGTCATGTCGGCTGGCACCATCCTATCACCAGGTGGAGTATTCGATGAATCGGTTCAAAATCATGCTGGGAAGCTGCTCGCCTCTTTGAAAATACCAAGCAATTATTGACAATTATTAACAATTCTCACCTGGGCCCATAAGGCCCACAGTCACCCCTCATAGTAGGATAATATGGGTGGATTATACATTTCCTGAATTGTTACAGTCCTGTGAGTATTTCAGTGTTTGTTAATTGTGTCAGTGTTGTTCCCACATGTCATAACGCTATTAAAAGGTCTACACTTAGGCGAAAATTGTGGAAAACATTTTTTTTAGACAGGCCCAAAAGCTGGTTTAAGTGAAAGCAATGAATCTACCCTTTAAAATGCAACCAAACATGTCCTCATAAAAGATGAGTACAGCTCTGAAAAATGGGGGTGTTTAACTTAATATGCTGATAAAGCCACCACTTAGGATGGGTTATCATACCAAAATATCATCTATGGACATGTACCATTTCAAAAATTTTTACTAGGTTTTGCCACCTTGAGTGGTTCAAAAATCTTTTCCGCCCCATGAACTATTACACCAGCGTAAGAGTGCCCCTGCACTCCATTGAAAATTAGCTTGCCCGAAAATAAAACTGCAGTAAATCTTAAAAGCGCCTCTTTTGTCGCTTTTACATGAAGGTTTGACTCATACACATTCAGAAATAAAGCATTGGTTGCTTTTTGGCGAGAGTTTCACTTTAACAAGTTATGTCACATGACTGTTATGAGTCTTTTTGAGGATTCCACCCGTGACACCCAAAGGGCAGATTACTGCCAGAAACATCACAATCATGTGACATAACTTGTTAACATATAATAGATGCGTGTTGTGTTTGGAGTACAGAGAGAAATGAAAACTCCCCTGAGCTCAAACACTATTTAGGACATGAGTAGTGGCAAACTTCTGCCTCTTGTTGTCAAAATGAGTATTACAGAAAGAAACACTTGAGCCTTAGCTCCTCTGGAAAAATAGAACCCCTAAGTGTATTGAGCAAGAGTGTCATATAAGTATTGATCAAGAATTCAGCTTTTTGATTTGTAAGGAGAGTAATATGAGTGGTTAATGGAACTGCATTTATATGCCACATTTCTGGTCTACACATCCAAACAGTGATGGCAGAGGCTGCTGTGCAAGGTGCCAACCTGTTCATCAGAGGCGATAGGGGCTAACATTCCTGCACTCATCCACTCACTCACTGATGGAACAGCCGTCGGGAGCAGTTGTGGGGTCAGCATCTTGCCCAAGGACACTTCTTCGACATGCTGCCAGAGCCAAGGAACATCAATCTTCTAATTAGTGGATGAGCTGGTCTACATCACACCTAACCTCAGCCACCCTAATGTAGTATATCTTCCTCCAAAAGTTACTTAGTCAGGCTTTAAGAAAATGATTCTTTGGCTCAGAAGGTAGAACATTATTGCTACAGTCCTGTTGAAGTCTCCAGTGTTATCAGACAGATACAAAACGCTGTTAATCTAAGGCTCAGAGTTTAGGAGTACGTTAAAAGACCTTGGCATTGAAATGAAAGGTAAAAAGACCGAAAGAGATCTCAAACATGATAAAAGTTGTCATTCAAGCTAATTTGCAGTGCCTGGTATTTATTTTCATGTCTCTACAGAGTGACATTGAAAGGGTTATTAAATAAATACCAAGATATGTAGACCGTAGACAATGACATAAAAAAGAGAACCTCAGAGCCCAACGTTTGGGGGATTTGTCTTCCTTTAATTCCATAGAATCAAATTAGTCGCATAAGCATACAGAAATAAATATTTTTGTCAAGTTATGTTACCTGTCCGTACAAGAAACAGAGTTCAGAACATGACTGATAATAGAAAAGAACATCACTTTATACAGAACAATACAAAGAACTCAGAGGATTAAATAGCAAGGTAACTAGCTTATACTCTACTGACGACTGAAGAGGTGGAGTTTGGAGGCATTTCTCTTTTTTTAAGAAACGTAGGTTTTTAAGTCAATTCAAACTGACACAGTTCACAGTGCTTACGGTCGGACGAAAACGTATTGTTCCATATGTGAAAATTAAATCAGACATGTAGAACAAATGACAACAAAAAAATGGTGTAAATGTCAGTATTCAAGAAATGATAACTTTTTTTTGATGATTTGAAATATTGTGTAAGTAGATGTCTTCCTGGTATATATTTTGCTTTTGCTATTTTTGCTTTGCCCCATGCAGACTTTATGGTGGAGATAGTGACACGTTTGTAGTCAACGCTTCCTTAAAAGCCATTGTTTGAAAACTTGCATCACATCATCTTCACCAGATTTTCCTTTTTTAGCAGGCATGCTGGAATGCTGTTGCCACAGTTACAGGTTAGATGCCTCTCCTGGGAGGGATTTGCCGTCCAGGTAGCTGATGAGGTCCTTCACCCAAGTGGCAGAGGGTCTGGCGCACAGCTGGCGACCTACAACTGTCTTGAACCTGGGCACACATGAACAAGACAGTCAGGTTCAGTGCATTCATGTATAGACACAGTGATGTTGTGCTATATCTCTCTAAGTCTAAGCTCTAGGTGTACTTACAAGATGGCAGGGACAGGGCAGCGCTGGCTGGTCTTTTGGTAGCTCACCACTCTCCCTTTATGCAGAGGCTTCTCATTGAAACTTTGGCAGCACTTTTTTGGTCCAGCGCCACGCATGCCTACAAACAAACATGGACAAATGTACAACCTCAAAAAAAAACACACAGACACATAGACACCATGTCTTGTTCCTTTTTTTGTTCCCTTTTTAATTTCCTTTTTTTTTTTTTAGATTTTTTTGTTGTTGTTGAAGAGATTGTGCCAATGCGCAGTTGTTCCATTGTGAAATGGAAAACAGCTCTCACTTTGCTGTTGTGATTAACACTTTAAAATTTCATTGATTGGAGAAATGTCAACGCTCTTTCATACAACCAGTGTACATGATCCTGGATTTATCAAATCAGTGGTAATATTAATATTCAAAGATGCATTACTATTTTTTTTCCCATAATGTTGTAATGGCGTTTTTGTTGGCAAACAATTACATATTTACACACCCAGTTAACAAGGAACAACACTGGCATTCATCTGAGTCATATTTACGGCTATACGATGAGTCTACGTTCAATATTCCCATCTGCTTTAACTCTGTCCCACTGTGTTGGACAGTCAGTTTATCAGAGCTGCTGTAAGTCATTTTCAGTGGAGGCTGGTGATGTGAGTACTTCTCTGCTACTTTATACTTGTACTCTTGCTCGTTTTGTAGGCAAGTATTGTACTCCACTACATTTATTTTACAATTTTAGTTTATAGTGACTTTGCAGATAGCATGCCACATCAGGGTGAAAGTAACACATTTATAATAACCATCATTAAAACATGGTTATGATTAATAGAACTTTGGTTAAAAGTTATTTGACTGTAAACAAACAATGAAATACTTTATAAACCATTTATTAAGCTCTTGTTTTTTGGTTTTACAAGAGTAATATTTTAACACGATCTCTTTACATTGACTCAGTTATGACTTGTTCAGGATCTTTATAACGCGTTATGCAAGTATATGGGATCCCGAATTCCACGTGTGGATGCTGTTATTTGTTAAGTTGTTCATTTTCTTCAATGCAAATAAGACAAAACAGTTTTACGGCTGTCTCGTCGATCCATTTTACATAACACATTTTTCATCTGTCTCACTCATCGATTGAATATGTAATTGTCAAGCTCTATCTTACCTTCAGTCACAGCGATGACAGCCAGCATCAGCACAAACACAGCCAGAGCGAGACGAGGAGCAGCCATCCTGAAGTCTTTGTGTTTAGCAGTAAGTCAAAGTGTCAGTTGATCTGTATCAGTCTGTTCTCTCTGCTGTTTGAACCTGTATTCTGCAAACACATTTATACGGTTCAGGAGAACCTGGGGGAGACCCGAACTCCATCACGGAATTTTGGAATGACGTGTCATCTCTGACATATAGATGCGGGGGTTTACCAGGGGCGGGAGTTTCATTTGGGCTTTTTGTTTGTCCTTTTCACTTCCCTAAACAGATTTACTGATGAACACTGTGATCAGCTAGAGAAATAAGGAAGTACAAGTCCCACGTAAACTACACTTCGCTTGTGTTCTTGTGATCAAAACGTCTGTGTTTTCAGATAGTCTGTGGCACCTCCTACACGTCACAGCTACTGTCCCATGAGGTACTTTTGCCGACCCTTTTAAAAATGTTTAATTCACCATTGTGAGTGAGAGACATGGATTTAGCTGAACTAGAATTATGGAGCGGTTTTAGTTTTTTTTTCTTTTTCAGTTTTTCTTTTTTTTTTAACATATACTTGTAAAAGAACTCCACATTTACTGTGGCTAGTTTAGGAGAATTCTGCAACACTGTTTTTGCTGTGATGCCCCAGAAATGTTTTGTGGACTAATTTCCAGAGTTAGCTATAAGATTATTTACATCTGCAGTCCCTGTGCAAGAGTGAGAGACAATGTCTCCTTAAATCAGCTTTCAATCTGCAATCTTAATTTTTTGGTTGAACTGTTTCTTTACCTTCATGAGTAAACCTACCACACAGACAAAGGACTTATGATGACTGCAGTAGATTTTGGACAGCAGGTATATATGAATGTGGTCTAATGAATATAAAAAGCAGCAGCAGTTCCTTTCCAACAAAATAATCAAAGTGTTTGTGTAAAATCCCTGCCTGCTCTAATGAATGCTTAGTTGGACAATATTCCACTTTGTATTTATGTCAGTAAACTGGGGGAAAGATTCATAAGACAGTAAAGGGAGAATTACTTTTTTGATTGGCATTCAATAGCACCTTAAATACAATGGAAGCTTAACCTGTACAACCACTCTGTGGACTTTTCAAGGGTTTTCATGTACAAAAATAACAAATATGTCATCAGCATGAGGAAGAAGACTTCTTTCTGACTGACTGAATCAGTTGTTCCCCACCGAAAGAACCACAGAAGAGATTATACAGCAGTTTCATTGGGTTACTATGATTATTTCTTCAATGCAGTGATGCAATGTTACAGATTTCATGCTGCTTTATAGCAAAGTAGAACATTTTTGAGTGAATTTATTTTTATTGGCAGAAATATTAAGAAAAATCTCTGATTCTGATGATCAGGAAAAAGCTGAACATCAGATCTGATAATAGACCAGGCTGAGTATCAGTCGACCCATAGCATACAATGCATACAGGCATGTAAATACATGTGGAATTTACTTTTACTTGTTCTTTTGATACTGTAGTACAGTTACTTTAAGACTTTTACTTGAATAGCTTTCATATGGGTGACTGTCACTTTCACAAAAGTAATAATTTAACATGATATCTTGGATACAGTATGCATCCAACTTTTTTTAAACAAGAAGAAAGACATGTATACAATGTGTGCTTCCGAACAGTAGACATATACTGCAGCAGTATCCATCATCAGAGTACAAAATGCACCATGGCAGGTGGGCTTTGTGTGAGAACTCAAGTACATTTTGGGGGCTTATTGTGTGTCTGACTCATATCTCTGCTCTGTTTTTTAGCATGAGGTAGTCATAGTGATTCTCTTGCCATGTCTGAACCTATCATGTGTGGAGACACCGTGTAGCAGGGTGGGATCTGGACACGAGGAAATGATCTAGACTGGACCGTTGGTTAGTTTCATGTACACAGCAATCCCAATGTTACCGTCTTTTACTTCGGCCTTTAAATAAACTAAGGCTACCCACTCAACTGGACGAGAATACAATGCTTTTTCAGAAGTAATTCTTCAATAAAGATACATGGCAAAAATCATCTGAATTTAGTCCATGTATTGGACTTCATCAGCATTGAAGATGGATGAATATCATGCGACTGAAAGCTCAGACAAAGCTAGTTTACTGGTCCTATTATTTTGTCAAAACACTTATCCAATATTAAGAATGGACTCCATGCTCAATTCGATAATGCTGCTATGCACTGAGACAGGTTAAATCATGTCGCTACAACTATTTGACTGTAAGATTTGTTTGATTGTTGTTGGTTTAAGTTTCAGCACTAATATAAATGACACTGAGATAATTAAATGTCAGCAGCATAGATGTCTTTTTAAAATGCGGATGCTGGGAACATGCACTCATCACCTTTTAGACTGACCCATTTTATGTTATGTTGCACAATCATCTCAGTACATTGTCTAAGATCATACTGTATGTTGAAGACTGATAATGTTTTTTTTCCATTTGAACACAGTATGTCCCACCACTCAACCAATTTTTTGCTCGCTTCAACATGCAGACAGAGTTGACTGCCCCACTCATCAGCCCACCAGCTGGGGAGTCAAACCTGGTTCTCCACTGTTCCAACGTGCCTAAAATCTCCCACCATCATTCCTGTGCCTAAGAAATCACTGTCAAGGTGCTTGAACGACTACAGCCCAGTGGCTCTAACACCTGTAGTCATGATGTGCTTTGAGAGGCTGGTGCTCTCACACATCAAGAGCATCATTCCACTGGATTTATCCACCCTGAGACCCGGTTTCAAAAAAGTGCTTCTTCAGGCGCTGCGTTTTCAGGATCCGTATGGACGGTCGGCCAAAACGATGCAATACATGTGCGTTTTTGCAAAAGAGCGTTTTCGTGTGGACGGGGCCTAAAAGAAGCAACACCCTCCACCCCCACATACATGGTAATGAGGCTGAATGTGTCGATGACCTCAAATTCCTTGGAGGCCGCTGACATGGAGCTCTATCACCTCACAGCTTGTCAAAAAGGCCCAACAGTGACTGTTTTTCCTCAGGAAGCTGAAACAGTACCCAGCTACCACAGAAACTGTTTGTCGACGTTTACAGGAGTACCATTGAGAGCGTCCTGACCAACTGTGCTACAGTGTGGTATGCCAGCTGCATGGCTGCCGAACACAAAAACCTGCACTGCGTGGTAAAAGCAGCCCAGCGTATCATTGGGACGGAGCTTCCTACACTGGACACTGTTTATGCTGCCAGGCTGAAGAAAAAAGCAAACAGCATCTGGCATCTGTAAGGACTGTACACATCTTGGACACTCCCTTTTCGAACCGCTGCCTTCAGGAAGACTGTTCAGGACAATCAAATTCAGGGGTGTGATTCTTCCGGATAAATCCGGAAATCCCGCTTTTCCGACCTGAAAATGAGGCTCTTGAAAATCATGCAAATCCGTTTTTTTTTTTTTGTGGGGACGGGTTGCACAAGGCACGGGTCATAATGACCGCTCACTGCTGTCAACGTGCCTCTGATTCATGTCTTCCACCAAAGAGTCTGCAATCGTTGCGGAAGGTTATCTGATGTGTTGATTTTTCCTCTATATGCATTTTGCTGCGGGATATTCAACGCTGCCGCCGCCGTCGCTGCCATCGCTGGCATCGCCGCCGCTGTAAAAAAAACAAACAAAAAAAACATAATTTTTGTCGGTTTAATATCACGGGCGAATGGCCAATTTAAGTTGCACACAGTGAAAGCACTACACCCTAAGTTATCTTGAAATCGATTATTATTGTCATTACTGCTATTTGTATAATTTCTACAAGTCGCAGTTTAAGTTGAGTGACTGAAATCCTTGTCATCCTATCCACCTTATTCCTGATTTCGTGAGTTTACCCATGGTTCATAGCAGTATTCGGTTATGCTCTTCCGGTTGAACTGCTTGAACTTGGTGTTTACGCTAGCATAGCTGTCATGCTTGCTCTAAAAAACTGCTTTTAACACAAAGAAAGCGACAGAAAGGATAAAAATCGCAGGTGGATACACAGTACGGATGTTTTAAAAAGTCATGAGGACAGTTCTCACAGTGCCTCACCCGTCAGTTCTCACGGAGTGGGCAGATGACATGAAGCATTAGCCGAACATTAGCTACATCGACAGTTAATTATCTTATATTTTCTGAAGGTGTTGACGGCGGAGAATAACACAGTTACAAAAGCACAGAGGCATACAACTACCTGCATGGTAACAAAATAGGGAAAGTACTGTTGAAGAAACACAGCAAGTTTATATTTCTGTAGGCAGCAGTAACGTTAGCGCCCAGCCACAGCGTCAATCAAGCTAAACATACAGCGTGGATGATGCTGAAGGAAAGTGGAGTCGTGGAGACAGAAGGCTGCTCGGACATTGTCGGGTTAGAGAAGTCATGCAGTCATGCAGCAGCTATTCTGTGGAATATATTCATAAACCCAAATATTTATTTTAGTGTCAAAGCTGCGAGCGACGCTAGTCTCCGTTCCTCCTTCCTCAGCATGGCGTGTAAGACGCAGGGCCCGTTTGTTGAAGTTGTTGATGTTCTACACAAGAAGTTTCGGAGAAAAACCTTCAATTTTTGTGAATTGTTGTGGCAACCAACAAAGGCACATATTGTACCTGAGCTCATTTTAAAAACAATTCAGCATTTATGACATAACGCTAGTTGTTTAGGGCTAGCTTGGCGGCAGTGGTCAGTCATGCAGTTGCAGGCAACCAGAAACAGAAAACCGCCGGCGGAAGTAGTTATCTGTCATGGCAGCCCCCATAGGCTCCCGAGAAAACTGGTGGATTCAAAGGCTGCAACAGGCGACTCATGAAGTTAGTTTCAGGTTGGATATTAGGCGGATATTCACTCGGGACCAGCTGTGACTTCACTGAGGTTCTCCCAGTGTCTGTCATTAAATTACTTAGCATAAATATATTAATACAAAATAATTGCAGTTTTTGTCAATATCTTCCATTTCATGTGGCCCTGTGACTCCAAACCAGCAGCAGATTGTATTAGTAAACTGGATGAATGAGATACACCTATTGTTATTGTATTTTAGTGCTTCCTCTATTTTATATGAATATTGATGTGCAGAAATTATGATTTTTTTTCTCAGTAACTTCCATGTCATGCAGCCCACTGACTTCTGCCACAGATTCTGTTTCCATGAACAATAATGTGAACTAATGTTAAGAGGTTAACATATTTTTAAGTAGCAATGTCAACTTCTACACTATTTTGTCTCATATCTTAGATTCTTAAATTCTGAAAATGAATTTTTTAGTCGCCATGTAGTGTAGTCACCATTTAAAGGGTTATTTAAAAAAAAAAAATTCCGCACATTTATAGTGTTAAAGCTGCTAGGTCGTTTATTTTTTTATACTGTTTTTTTGTCTGTATATACGTGTATCATTTTTAATATATATTCTATTTGTTATATTTTCCCTTTCTTACTTACTTTTGACCTGATTTGACTTGAGGAGAAAGCCATTCACAATTTCATTGTTCATGTGTATAGTGACAATAAAGAAATATTCTATTCTATTCTGAGAGACATTAACATTCAACTAAAGTCATATTCGTGTCCACTCGAAGTCTAGTATTCACTCTGCTCCACTTATTCCTCAGAGACATATTTTTAGAATCTCAATGCTCCACTGTGTTCACAAACTGGTTGTCATTTGGTTTTGCATTGATGGACAGTGAGAAGCTTTTGCTGCATCTCGAAAAGATGCTGATGACAGTGGCGAGACTGGATGAACGGCAAAGTTGCAGACCATAAAACCAAATCAGTGAGATGAAAGATGCAAAACACCCTCAGTAGAGCTGAGGGGAATAGCACAGTTGAATTTTCTGCTGGTTCATCACTTTGAGTCACTTTCACATTTCACATAGTTTTTGACCAATTGTTTATAATATATTGTTTAGTGCAACTTCTTTAATGATTTCCTTCTGGCCACACAGCGGCGGTGAAACAAGCTGTAAATTTTTCATGAAGTAAACACTGTGATCCTACCCTCTCACTGAGGTTACACAGAGCAGAAACCAGTGATAGGGGTGCACATAATGTTGCTTTAATTGTACTTGAATTGTTTGAAATAAACAACTCCCTTTTGCTCTTTCTCAGTCTCATGATTTTTGTTTGTCATTTAATGACTTTTCTGACTGGACTTTCAGTGTGAGGGGAGTTTTTTACACTTGAAAGTATGTACCGTATGTAAATGTCAAGTGTTAGATGGCTCCCTCTGTTCATCAAAAGCAGAAGGACTCCATAAATACATGTTTCACTTCCTCATATCTGGTCCTTTAGGGGGACAAACAACAGTTTCTCTTTTGGTCTGACCCCAGTGTTCAATCAAATACCAGTCTCACTTGAGTGCCACTGACTCAGAGATATTCTGCACATTAGGTAAGATGGTACTATCTCATGCGGGAAATAAGGAAATGAAATTAAAATGCAACTCACTCTCTTTCACTTGGGTAAAACTTGGGGTCAACCACTGCTTCCACTCACCACATGTCCCTTGTACTAGTATTAATGTGAGTGTTATACTCATAGGCGGCGGGTGGGTCTGACGTTTGGGAAGGCTGCCTGATCACACAGCGCAAGGATGAAACTGCTGATCATTAAATATATAATTAACTATATGCAATAGTCTCAGTCAGTAGCGTAACATCACGGTGATGGCCCCCGGT
>CAEMYA010000153.1:353832-371126 GCA_903131615.1 Diplodus sargus | reverse complement strand
AGAAATCTTTCTTAAGATAGTGGTGAAGTAAAAACAGAGCTGGCCAAGTGGCCCAAAAAATGATTAATGCAGCTTTTAAATGTGTTACTTTCTACAATCATCTAAGTTATTGTTTTTTCAATCTCAAAAATCGTCAAATAGATTGCTTTACGTCTGGTGAGTTCCTTCAATTTAAGTGAGTTCCTATGTGACTGAAATGTCAGGCTCCCACCACTATCACTGTATCAAGGATAGGACTCACCATGAAAACACAACCCCGATTTTAAAAAAAACTGAACAAAATGGAATCAAAAGTTGTGGGATGGGCCAAAAAACCCCATTTGCAACATTCCACACGTAAACATGTTCATTGGTAACAGGTCATGGTATCATGATTGTGTTAAAAAAATTCACTACATGGGCTCAGGAAAAAATGTGGCCAGTAAACACAGTTTGTTTATGACTGCAATTCAAATCAAATGACTGCATTCGGTTTTAAATTGTGTTTTACACAGTGTCCCAACTTTTGGAGAATAGGGGGGTTGTGTAACACCAACACAAACCAAACTGTCAACAGACTTTTTGTTATCAAAAATATGTAAAAATACAAACAGAACAATAAGCAAAACAAAATAGAAAAAATGTATAAAATGAATCACATTCACTTCCAAGCGTTTAAGAATAACAAAAGAGTAGAACCATGAAGATGTGGCATTACACAGGACCCGCTGTTCGGATGCTTGCTGCACTGCCTCTCCACGCTCATTTGCGTGATTTTGTGTAATAGAATAGAACATTTGAAAGAGTAAAGGTTGTTCACACATTTTTACATTAGCTACCACTGCGCCCCCTGAAACACAACTTATTTACCTGTGGCACCGTTCTGTAACTCACTATATACCTGTAGTGTATTTACATGACTATTTACCAAGTAAATACAGGTTCTAGCATTAGATCTGATTCGAAAATCAACCCTAATCAGATTGGTGAATCTAAAAAAACCCCCCAAAAAACAAATCATAAATTTGAAAAAAGAAAGCACAAATAGAAAACTTAGTAATATGAAGAATATATTAGTCATAATAATGTGAGTCATAGAGAGAGTGTCAGAGCAGCCAGGTGACCTGTGGACTCATACTGCATGTAAAACAGTTGAACACAACCAGTATGCTGACACGCACGAATGCACACACACACACACACAGCTGTAAACACATACTGTACTGTCCCTCCCGTGTTACCTTACAATCTATCAATCACATTTGTACACCTAAAATATAACACAGTGAGCTGCCCAGACATACACACACATAGTGACAGTTGAAAAAGCTCCTCTTCAGTACTATGAAACAGGCAAGCAGGTCATAAAACTGTTGTAAACATTGTCCACCATGCAGACCATGGGAATCAAACAGTGTCTGAAGTCCTAAAGTGTAACAGTAACACGTGTTTTATTTAGAGCAACAGGCTTCTACATTAGGGATCTTTTTCACAAAGAAATCAAAAGATAAGAAAATAAAAATACAGCATGATTTGGGTTGGTGTCCATGTTGACAACATGTGGACCCACCATCACGATCCAAGTGTTCCCAGTACGTTTGAAACTGATCCGGAGGTTCCTGCTATCATGTTAGCATGTAGTGTTGAGTGTCAGGAAACACCCGACTCAGCTTTTAGAGAAAATGGGTGAATTTTAAGAGAGGAAGTAACACAGTCTCCCCCTTACATATTTAAGGTTGGATTCATAAGTAATAAAGCACATCCTCGCTCAATGCAATTCAATAAGAGGTTTTGTTCCAACAGTCTTCCATGGTCTGGTTAGCTACCAGCTTAGCTACCAGCTTATGGTAGCTAATGTTATAAATTACATTACAGACTTAGTTTGCTGACTTTTTAACACAACTAATGTTTTCATTTTTAGATTTGGCTAAATCTCACTTAAAGGAATGGTTTACCCAAAAAATAACGCTCAGTCATAACTACTACTACTCACAAACCATGCCCATGAAGAGTCAGGTGAAGTACAGTAGTCCACCAAACATTTCTGGAGTTTCCCAGCAAAAGGATTGTACCTTTTTCCTAAACAACTGAAGTAGTTGTGGCTACATACCGCTCCTCTGGCGCAATACTTGTCTCTGGAAGCCCTGAGATCTTCAGTTGATTTGAAAAGACATTATTTACCGCTGTTTTAAAGCCGGCATTTTTGCTGTTCGCTAAGCTAAAAGTGATGGAGCACACCGTGTCTGAAATGGGTGTTAAATCTTAACCGCACTTCAAAGGTATACATAATTGCTTTTCAACTTCCCATCATCCTCGAGATAAATGAATAACAACTGTATTGTTATTCCTGGGTGAACTGTTCCTTCAAGATACTAATGATTTAATTTTAGACCTTTGAGGTAATGGCAGTGGCCTATCACTCAACATAGCGTCTGTTTACAGGGAGCACCATGGCAGCAGGTCTACAGGGGGTGCAAGCAGAGTCTTTTAACAGTTATACTGACTAAAAACCACTATTGACTTTGTTTCAGCTCCTGTTTGATACCATGGTCTGTCTGGGTCTGTTACAGATTGGGTGTTGAATGTGTTGTTATGCTGCAGTAACCATGTTATGAGTGAAAAGTCTGTGAAGTTAGCATGCTAACCTGCTACCCCCGGCCTGAATAGCTCCTCCCTCTGGTGGCCCAAAGCACCTGTGGTAGTGGTATAAACAACAATACTCCACCAGTGCTCCGTGCGTCCAGTCCAGACAGACTCAAGTCAGGTAATAGGACTGCTAACTGCACTGCTAACTAAGCTAATTAGCTAACAGCAGTTACAGTTATTAACAGCAAGTGGTTACTCTAGTGATATGCTACCTCCTGTTTGTTTGGACTATGACTTAAGTGACCAATTCTTACACATTGCACCTT
Source organism: Diplodus sargus (assembly GCA_903131615.1). Classification (NCBI taxonomy): domain Eukaryota; kingdom Metazoa; phylum Chordata; class Actinopteri; order Spariformes; family Sparidae; genus Diplodus; species Diplodus sargus. Next base: position 368,235 of record CAEMYA010000153.1, on the reverse strand, counting down.
TAAGTGAAGCATTTAGGCGTACGGTTCTTGTCTCATTTTGCATCCTACAGAGGGAAATAAAACTTGCGTCTGTTGCACTTTGAAAGTTTTGCTTTCAGTCTGAACTCACCTCAACTTACTATTTTTGCACTTGTGTACTCGGTATGTTGAATTAATTTGAAGCCTGTATCACTGTGAGCAAGCTGTCTCAATCTTTGGGACCGGTAATAACTATAAAATGTGTATGTGTAGAACTTGCGTGCTGAATAAGGTTTAAGCAGTTTGCAGGTCTTCAAAACGTTTTTTTTTTTTTTGTGTTTAATGAGGTTTTGCAGTTGCATCACAATATGGCTGTTGTCATGGTGATCCCTCAGACAACTGATTGTGCTCAAACCAAAAATTGGGCTGTATACTGTATTTTGACAAGTGCACAAATCAGACATGCTTATAAGACAGTAGTGGCTAAGACAGCCACAGTGGTTTGTTAGCTAACAAGCTGACAATATTTACCCTCTCAATGATTAGGTTAGTCACACGTCCTCCAATATGGCCACCAGAAGGTATGTTACATCACCTGAAACCCCTCTGTACATGATGTGTACTGTAACTCCTCAGTATGTTCCTGTGCATACCTTTATGTTTGTTACGTGTTGGAGTCCCACATGCACAAATGTCACACTGGCATACAGTTAGTGTGTATTTTTTAGGGCAAAATGCTTCTTGACTCGCCAAGCATCCAGACTCAAGCAAGTACGTGTATCAAGCCTCTATATTAATGTTGTAAACTGATACCGTTTTCCATCATGCATCAGCAAAACCTTGAGAGTCCTTTCATGGATGAAAAACATGCTATAAGCACTGCATCAAACATTTTTTTCTCTGGTTTCATGTCCCAATACAATACCTCTTATTAGAAACATACCATATAGTATTAAACAGGCATTTAATCTCCCTATAAAAAGTGATGTGGCGACAATAGAAATCGTATCATATTATTTCTCTCCCCTTAGAAAGACTAGTTTAATTTCTTTATTTTTAGAAAAAAAGACACTTGTTGAGGTTCCTGGGACTGATGTGGGAGCAGTAAGGTGAATGAACTGACCAAGAGCCTTTCAGGAAGGAGTACAACACAAGGACACAGACGGTCAGTGTAAAGGCCAGTCAGTAGCTTCACTCTCACTACTTAAATATTGTTTTCCTTTTTTTTTTTTAAACACAGTCACTAAAAGAATGAGGATCCAACAGTCCCTGAAGGTTGAATCATAAAAAAAAGAAAAATCATCATTACACTACAGCTAAAACAAATCCAATAAAAGGAGTGTGTGTAAATTGGCTACATGAAACAATTCACTGTAAATAAAACCCTCTGGATTAGTTCAACAGGGAGTGTTGGAGGAGCAGAGAAGAGAGGCCGGGCGAAATTCAACAGTCAAAATGTCGATCAGTCGTGTTTGTGTTAGGTAGTGTGTGTTTGTGTGTATGTGGTGAGGTTCGCCAGGAAGATGAATACCTTTCTGGCTTTCTGAACTCAATCCCCCTGCTTATCTCTCCCCTCCAGACTCTTTCTCTTTCATATCACTCCTCTGCTGTCGCTCTCCTCCATCGTCTTTATATGCGTCGATCCACACAGCGCTCCTCTGGTGATTCATCCGTCCATTCCGCTGTCCTTTCAATCCTCTCACTGGACTGCATTTTGTGTTTCTCAAGCAGCTCCATATCTGTAAACTCTTTATCTTTTCGTCGTCTGTCAAACCTCCGTGGCAGTAGAAAAAAGCCCAGGTGGTCAGTCAATCTAAGGCTCCTCTTCTCCGGTGGCCACAGCCAATCGCATGGCCACAGACAGGTGGTCGGTGACGCCAGCCAACTGGGTGACGAAACTGAACTCCTCCATTTCCTGCAGGAGAGGGAGAAAATAACTGTTATCAAGCTGTCTTAATCTGACCTTTTCACCTTTTTTTTACTGTAGAATTTAAAAGCTGTGTCTTTCTGGCCACTTGAGGGCCACGCAACTGACTGAGAACATCTCACTCATCTCCGTAAAAAGTTACAGTGAGCATGTCCGCGAACACTCACCTGTTTAGTCATCGAGCAGACAGAGAGCAAACATTAGCATCAATTTGGGGTTGTATATCTGGCCATTTAACTACAAGGTAACAACAACAAGTAAATGTATTTGTCATTATTCAACACAGGGTCGCATAATGGAAATCAAGTTTGTAGTTCTTTCATGCTACATAGACAACTCCATCACGACAGTTTGATCGGTGGCCTTAAGCTTCAAACTGGGGTGCTTTAATTTCCACATGGAGGGATCCACATTCAAGTGAGCGGCTGGTTAGACCTTCAAAATAAAACTTGCTACAAACAGTTCACAAGTCATGACATATTATGACATGACTTTTGGACAATTAGGTCTAGGGTTTAATGTTGTGAAATGGTTAGGTTAGGTTTATTTAGGCACAAAATTACTTGGTTAGGTTTACTAAAAGATTTGGATTGAATAACGTTACTTATGTAAGTTCTGTCACATCATAATTTTTAAGAAGTGATGTTTGTGACATTACTTATGAATAAGAAATCAATCTTGACACTCAGCCACACACTGGACAGAAAGGCGAGTGTTTGACCCCTCCAACCAGCACAGCTGACCTCTGACATTGACCTTTTATATATTATAAAATTATATCACTGCAAGGGTGCTTCCAAAAATGATGCTATTGAGGGGTACCTACAGTGTCAGGCTCAATGCCTTGGGAGTGAGAATGGGCTGACATAGAACATACAGTTGTTTTTATACAAATATACACAAAATATCTGGTTCTAGAAGTGCCAAGTGCTTGACTTTTTCTTTAGTCACTAAATGTGTCCGTCTGCTGTGTGCTGCTGGGCATGTGGCATGCGGTGGGGTTGAACAGAATGTTTTCACTGAAAACTACAGTTACTGACTGCAGGGTTAGGGTTCGGTTTGGGGCTGGAAAACCAAACTCATGAGCGAAAAAGCCTTGCAGAAATAAGCAGAACTGCACTGCGCTGCGAGTATTCTCTCATAATACATGCAATAAATCTGACCCATTGTTAATGTTTGAATATGGCAAAATGTAAAGATAATTACCCCTATTTAACATTCACAACAGTGGTATAGAAATGTGTAACAAATGCTTTATAACATGTTGAAATGTAGCTGCAGGCAGATTTCAGTTATAATCACTGTATTTGCCCCAACTATATCTCTGGTGGCTGGTGTATGAACAAGTATGACTTCTGTGTACATTTTACAAGTCAAGTTCTTCCAGGTCAAGCTAAAAAAAACAACCCATTATGATTGATCTGGCTTACAGACTTGGCTGTTGTCACGAGAGAACAGGAGAGGGTCTTATCCAGACTATTAATACACTGAAAATATAAAGCACATTATTGTCTAATATGGGTGCTGCCCCGTGTTTCCCCGTGCCTTGCATTTGCACTTCCCTTCATTGGAACTAAGGGGACTTGTTCAAACCGTGAAAAACAAACCCAGCACTGTGGAAAAGCATATCTACATACAATATAATTAACATTGGATACATTTGCAGACATATATGAGCACCACTGGAGACAGTTCACTCAAGTGAAAACAAAAGCAGATCTAAGTTTTTCACCAAAAGTGAAAATAAATCAACAAAACGAACATAAACAACACATGAGGAAATGGTACGGGTGATGAAAATGCCACGGTGGTTGCGAGTGGTCTGAGGTTTGTTTATGAGGAAGCAAAATTACTTATATATGTCTGCAGTTTAACATGACAGTCAGCATCAAGTGGCATATTACAGTAACTCAGTCCTGGCACAAGGTGGCATCAGGTGGCTGAGAGAGTCAGACACAGACTAGATGTTCTATGTAAATGATGTGATTTGGTTTTCCAATCCTCTCCAATCCCTCACATAGACTGACAGCCATGACAGCGTTGGCCTCATTCCTTTCCCTCCCAGTTTTTATTGCCGTGTTTCATTGTTCCCCCCTTTCGGTTTCATGTCTTTAAATCTTTTTATCCCTTTAAAAAGTCCAATATTCTCCAGTGGTATGACATCGTTTCAGTGGCTGCCAGTTGTGTTTCACGTGGCTCACAAAAACAGGCGCTTGGCAAGTTTGTTGTTAGAAATCGAATGAGGGCAGAATGAAGCGGATTGCTTCCCTGCTGACAAGAAAATGGCACACAATGCATCAGAGATCTTGCACTCAGTTTCTCTGAACTGAAACAATACTTTCACCCTATTAAGCAGACATACAGTATTGATGTTTCATACAGCATGAGATTGCAAAATGTGTTGGAAAAGGCTGCTGCACATTGTTACTGGTGGGTGCCTGCTAAAACCGTCGTCATTCATCATCACTGGAAATGTATTTTGGTTTAATATGTGGAAAGGAATCTTTTTCCCTGCTGAGAGTGAGACTCAGCCGTGTGTCCTTACAGTAAATATAAAGCTGAAGTCAGGAGATTTAGCTTAGCATATAGGCTGGACACCGGAGGAGACAGCAGGTTCTGTCCAAAGCAGGGCTGTTCATCTACAGATTGCAGTGTTAGAAATGCCTCAGTCTAAAACACTGAAATCAGGATCAGGGTGAACACGAGTCACTGATCCAATACAACATAATTCATTCAATAAAACTAGAGGTCAACCAGTATGGCCCCTGAAGGGGCCATACTGATCATTAGAAATCAAGCTGACTGAAAAACAATATTTGGGACTGATATTCATTTACAGCATTTTACAGCACAGTTTACTCAGTCTTGAGTACACATTTTCAGGTATTTAACTTGATTACTTCCATTTTCTGCTACTTTAATTAATATATTTAGTTACTAGTTACTTTGCTGATTCACATTAATCAGTGTTTATAGGCTAATAGTTGTGGGCAGGACATTGTGTGAGAGGATGCTGCATCAGAGCCAAAGTAGCACATGTTCAAATGTGTTAATTCGGCGTTAATTTTATTGGCAATCCGACAGAAAAATCACAGATGCTTAGAAAGCAGCATGCCTTACACTCCACATCCATCACATCACATAACTCAACACAGCATGTTTACAGCAGACAGTTTACAGCTGTTAAAAAAGCTTTGTCCGACACACAGAGTTCAGGCATTGGAATTGGTATCGGGAAAGAAAAATGACGTCCCAGCATGTCTAACCTAAAGGTAGAAAAAAAATCCCCCTACGTTATGTCAGACAAAAACTGAAAAACTACTTTGTGAAAGCAAATATTGTTGACATTTTGATTTTTGTAGGATTGAAAGAAATGAGTTAACGAGCTGCTGGCTGTGTGCTTATTGACGCTGTCAATGTGATTTAGATTAGAAAATCAATCTCATGTCTGTATAGTGATTGTGAAGTCACTTTCCCAAGTATGGAAGTATTGATTTAAAGATACTTCAGGGGAAATCTAAAGGGTGTTCTTATTAACATTTTAGATGATGGGACAGGATGATGTTTTCATTAAATTTTTCTGTACTCTTCTATTGATCTATACCAGTTTCCAGTCCTGCTGCAGGCCCTCATCACTGTAGAGAATGTAGTCGATCCGCCGTCCGTTGCCCTTCAGCGGGATCTTCCTCCCCTTCTGACTGCTGGCGGGACACTGGCTCTTACTGGGAGGAAACACCAGGTACTCCTTCCTACCCTCCTCGTTCTCCATCACTCTGACAAAGACAAAGAAGATGGGAGAGGATAAGTAGACTGGAGTTTAGACACTGAGACAGACGGATGCGCAGAAGGACAAGGGATATACTCTTGAAGTTGCATTATTTGAGTCCAAACACATAAAATAAGCCATAAAACAACAGGATTTACAGAAAAATGTTCCCATTTATTTCTATTCAGATCTAGAGCGAGTGCACAGGACCACAAATCATGGCATGTAGGTCAGTGGTCAGCTCTTGACTGGGACTTTCAGACGCTTAAGAGACAAAAGAGAATTCCAGTCTACAGCAATATTTTTTTTTAATGGTCTCTAATAATGATAAAGTCTGAACCTGTTGCTGTGTATCCAGTCACAAAGCCAAGAAATTAATGTGGGACCCTCAAACATCCAGACTACATCAGACGTGGTGGCGATTGGCCAAAGCTGCGTGGCATAGTAGTAGAACACAACAGAGAGACTGTAATCGTGTTGTGCATTTCTGGGCCTTTATGAGAGTATCTGTATAACCCAAGGCTGACCTACCGGACGTAGACTGTTGGTATGAAACATTGGCAATGTTCAATACCCCATCGCCTCACGAAACAACAATAACCTCTGTGCTAGCAACCCACATGCTGAAAGTGACAAGTCACTAAAACACCAACCTGACCGTACCAACATAAGCAAGCTAGCAGCTATTAATTTCCTTTCGTGGTGATTTAGCCATTGTAAGGCCAACCTACCCCACGTGCAAATTAGGTTTCCCCATGACACTTTTTTGCAGGGGCACCGTCGCTGCATGATTGGTTTAAAGACATGCAAACAAACCGCAGTGTTTTCCCCTAAACCAGGAAGAGTATTGGTGCAGCAAGACATTTCTCCAGCAATGACAAAGTGTTGTGAAGGTCTGGCAAGTGAGACTACTATGTCCCGGACACCAAATGTGTCAGCATTACAAGTGCTGATAAGAAAACGTAAAGAACTTCCATGTTAAGTATGATAGCAGTAGGCTATAATCATAGTGCCATTACACTGAGGGAGCAACTGTTGACCAGCAGGTCTGATCGCTCATTCATGTGATTGTTCACCTCAGCAGCCACACTCAAAATGAATGGGAGGAATAAAATGTTTTCCTGATTTTATTTGAATGAGGCCTCAGGGTTAAGACTGGGGTAACTGTGGCTGGGGTAAGGTAGGGCAGTGGGACAGATGTGTGTTTTCATACTCACAACGTGGTGACAGATGGCATCAAGTTATCTTGTGTGAACATGCCACAATCAAAATGTAAATCTCAACATTTGGAACCGAAGTCACTGCAAAGTCATCCTTAAAGTGACAAGAACATGTTAGTGTGTGTGTGACTTACTTTTGTAAACCTTCAGGTGAACTGACCTCGTCGTCATAAAGGCCACTGGGATCCAGCAAAGTACCTGTTTCAATGACACATTAAGATACATGAAAACCCCCTATTGGCAGTTATTGTGAGTCATAATAATATTTCATGGATACAGTATCAGTTTATTTCCGATGAGTCCCTCGTGATGACCACCAACGATAGAAATGCTGTTCGCCAGTGCAATTGTCACAAACAATATTTCAGCAACATACCTGCACATATGACCACCATTATTTGCTGTACCGTAGTAGCACATATCTCAGCCTTTATGTTCCTGAGACAGAGTCACTGTCATTTACAAGTGAAATATAACAGCCAGAGAGAGACAGGCACTCAGAGATCTTTTATACAATGAGGATGTGAAGCCGTGGGCTGGATAATGTGTTCAAAATGCTCCATGTGAAGAGAACACCACTCTGAAGTTACTCCAGTCAATTCACAAGAGTTGGGAGCTCTTATGGAAAGAAGGCGTTTGATTTTTTCACAAGTCTAAGAGCAGGTTTTAGATTACTCAAACAAAGATGGTGAGGTGTTAGGCAGACTGACTGCTGCCTGTCTGCTGGGCTCCTTTCAGCTCGTCCGGGAAAGTAGAGCTAGACAACAGACTCCCTCTTCCAGGTGGTCAACATGACCTCAGTTTCTCTCCTCTCATATATTCTGGCAGCACCAACAAGCTGAAGTATTCAGTAAGTGTGGGCAGTAAAATGGATGTTATTTTGCACCAATTTAGACCACAACTCCTGAAATATATGGGAAACCACAGTTACGGTACTGTTCGCATTTTTCGGTTTGTGGTTAGTAAGTTTAATGTGCCATCAAACATGAACTCAAAGGCATTACCCAACGATCTCTGATCAACAGCGATACCTTTTCACTGAATACTTTAATAATGCCAGCTTTAATCATGTGACTTTGCCTTTGTGTCACTGGTGTTTCACTATGGAAGCGAAATAGGTAACAAAAGGGGAAGTCCACTCACTAGACGCTCTCATGAACACAAGCATTAAAATACATTTTAAATGCTAGACCCCACAAATATAATAAATATGTTCAAAGAAGTCTGTGAGTAAAGTTTCTAAGTAAGTGCTCATGGGACCATTAAAGAGTGTGCAAACTGGCCTCTGTCAGGCCCTGAGTGTTTACTTGTTTTGGATGTATGCACTTTTATAAACTTTTAGCTATGAAGTGGTCTCAGGCTACCTCTAATTCCCACGTGACTTGAATGCAGCACCAGCCCTGCATGATGTCTGTGTGCTTTGGCAGGCTGGGTGGTCGGCAGTGGAAGTTTCCTGGAGCTCTCAGTTTTCAGCACATTTCATGAAAACCGTCGTCACACCATCAGGACAGCATCTGACAGCAGCGGGCAGCCGGGCTCTCTGCCTGCATGTTTTGGCTTACTATTGTATTCATTTAGCTCTAATCTCTTTTGGATAAGCTTTATAAAGTAGGATAATCTTTGCTCCCTTTCTTTCATTGATTCATTGATCCATTGTTCTTGTCTTGCCTCCCTCTTCCCCTCCTGCCTAGATGTGCACCTCCAAACAGGAGGCACAGATATTTCCCCTGGTTCGCTGCGCAAAATGTTCCTGTCCAAAATAAATAAGCCCTTCTCTCAACGAGCCCTTTCACTCTGTACTGCCCACACTGTCCCCGAAATACCGCTGGCCTAAATAACGCTTCACATCCAGACCAAAACCCTCCAGTCTTTACGTCACTAATGCTCATGTATCAGCACGCTGTACTGGGTGTATTTTAATTCACACAGAGGGTGCATCCTGATTTAGCCAGACAGAGCCAGATTATAGGCGGCTCTGCTCCTCATGCACTGTATGGATCAGCACACTTCCTCAGTCTCTGACGGCATGAGCGTATAACAACACCTGCATTTCATAATGGAGTGTATCACTTTATGAGGATTAGTTGCTGTTGATGCATGATCTTTTCCAAAGTTTTATCTGTGAATGAATGCCTGACATGTTTATGAGCCTAAAGAACTACAATATACATGACTGTGTCTCTCGAGGAACGTCTGACTCTGCTTGCATGGATCTGTGTGTGTGTGTGTGTGTGTGTGTGTGTGTGTGTGTGTGTGTGTTGTTACCCAGAGCCCATGGTTTGTCCTCCCCTGGCCCCAGGCGACATGGGTCCTTGTATTGGGTAAAAAGTGCATGCTGCTGCTCCAGCTTGTCCTCTGGAAAAACACAAGTGTGCACACACAGTACAAATTTACTCACAGTCACAGTTTTATTCTATATATCACAAAAGATATGTTTCAATACTATAACAGGGAGTGATCGGTGAATAAGCCTGAATGAGCAGGAAGTATAATATAGAGCAGCCTTCTCTGGATAATAGTAATATGTACTTTAATCTGTGATTCTTACGAAAGAAGAGATGGAGAGGACAGACATTTTTTATTTTTGATGCAGATTCGCTCATTTTAGCTCTGTTATCAGTTAAAAAAAGAAAAAAGATTTAAGAGCATCAGTGAAACATCAGTGAGAAAAATCTTTTTAAATCATGCTGGAAATAGACATGAACCTGTTTTTTGTATTCATTTTAATTTGACTATAATACTACTAGAAACTTTCATTTTGTGGTGATCCTGTCGAAGATGACCAGGGCAAAGCAAACAAACTTTGTAACCATCAAAATACCATAAAAAACAGAACAATTATTTCAATTTGAGACTGACGTTGTATTTGTATTTTGTCAATGCAACTCGTGAACTTTTTTTTGTTGTAAATAAAATTTACCTGGCATCCAACCCAGGTACTGGGTGTTTGTTGATTAATGGCAGTTATATGAAAGAAAAAAGCTGCTGCACAGCTCTTCATTGCAATGATCATTCATGGAGTTATTAAAGACAAAAAAATAAATGTCTTTCACATATTTTTGTCCAATTATGACAGTAAATGCGTACATAAAAAGCAAATATCCTTTTAACATCATGTTTTGTGTTTCACTTTATGATGACGTTTAATTTGTTTTTGTTTTAGGCTTTTTCCTCTCTCTCTTTCACACAAACAGAGTGAAGTGCAGACAATTAAAACATGTAAAACAACTCTTCAAGGTAATCAGATATATTTGGTGAATAAAGCATGATCTGTGATGAGGCTGGATAACAGTGTCGTGTAGTTTTGGGAAAAATTCACTCTAAAAATACTTAGAAGAGTGAGAAATTAAGATTACTACTTGTTAATTAGTGACCGTGATGTTAGTTCTCTGTGCGAGAAGCAATACTCCTCCCATCATGTGTTGCTTATGAGTCATGTATTTTTACATTGTGCAGTAGTTTACAATCAAGCGCTCACACTGATGTTAAAAATATAAATATTTAATCAGTTTCCACCGTCAAAGCCCTGGCCCCATGCAGCCATCCTTTGTTAGAACTACACGAGGTCTTGCACAGACTATAGATTATACATTAAAGACACGCTTCTTGGGTTACACATGTTATGGGTGTGGAAGGAACACTAAAAGATTAAACCTCCATCGTGTTAAAGGAATTGGCAAAAGTAAAATGCATAGTTTAAAATACAGTTTGTTGATGTAGCTCTGATGATGGTATACCTGAGGAGCAGTTATCAAAGTTGAGGTCTCCCAGGATGACATCGAAGGCCACCAGGTCTTCCAGCACCTTCTCTCCTGCAGGCGGCTGGGATGAGGACTGGCGAAACTCAGTCCCCCACTGGAGCAACAGGTCCAGCTGCTCACAGCGTACGGCTGCGTCAGCTGGTCGACGGCGCGATGTGATTGTGTAGAGGGAGGGAGGCAGGTGGGAAAAAGGAAGAGAGGAAGCAAATTAATACAAAATGTCTGCAGTAAAACCAGCCAACCATGTCTGAATGAAACTGACCTGAACTGATCTACCAGAGGGAGTAAGAGTGGGATGGTCAGAGAGGGGGAGCTGGTCGGGGTGTCATCAACATTAATCAGCATCAGTACCATGACTCAGAAAATGTGACATTATTTTATTATTTTATTATTTTCAGATGATGTGACACCTCAGGATGTGATGCAATATGATCTGATACAATACAAAATATAAAAATATGTACGTTATATTGAACAACCCAGCACAATGTTACAGTCCAATCCACTCTTATCTGAAAATACATGTTTTCCCTTTCATAAGCAGTATATTTTTTTAAAATCTTTTTTATTTATACAGCCCAAAAATCTGAATTGGTCTCTGAGAGTTTATCCTGCTGCTGCACCAGCCACATCTAAGTTCTGTCTAAGGTGCAGAGTGCAAACTAAACATTGAACATTGAATCTAAATAGTAAAAGCTGTGGCTGAACCATTGAGAAAATTATTCTTAAAGGTGCACAATTAAGCTTTTTTTCTGTTTTTTTACAGAGACAGAGCTCTTCATACAGTTGAGATGCACTTTAAAGCCAGATTTCAAGGACAGACTGCATCACCAAAACTCTTCCTGAGATTGGATGTTTTCAGTGAAATACTTTTGATAAACCCAAACTACACGGAAATGCAGACAAAGTTAGCAACGAGCTGGCAACACAGTGGAGAATTTAGCAGTTGAATAAACCAAAGATATTTCCCCTAGTAGTTGTTGGAGGAGAGTGAATAGCAGATCAGACGGATGGTCAGAAACATAACTCCATATAAATGCTACTGCTGCTTTGTGTCTGTTGGATGTGTAAAAAGGCAACTGTTTGCTGACGTAGCTTTACTTTGCATTAGAGTGACACCATTTAAGAAGTCTTTTTCTGGTATATATTAATTTTCTGATGACTAAACGAAAAAATAACCCTAAGATGTACGTGTGTAGCTGTATGAACATGGTTTGTAAGTCTATCATCATGTTACTAATATTAGTCAGATAATGTTTAGTCACTTGTGGTGATAATTTGCCTTGGCAGTGTGTACCTTCTCTCCTCTCTCCTGCCAGTGAATCTGACAAATTGGAGTTGGAGAGAGATGGGAGGAGGTGAACAGAGGGAGGCGGTAGGTGAGAGCCTGTGAGAGAGAAATAACAGCTGAATAGTGGAGAGTGTGAGAAACAAAGAGGTGTCAAGATATTGGTGTGTGAGTAGGTGGCTTTGGCTTTGATTACTCTCAGCTCTGGTTCAAGTACAATGTTTTTTTGTGTGTGTTTTTTTGTGTTACTGGATCACTTAGAGATGGATGAAGCTGCGGGCTGTGGGGGTGTATTTGCTGTACATTTGCCTGTGTCAGCTCGGCTTTCTACGCGTGAAAACGTTTTTTTGTGAGGACTACTTGCCTGGAAGAATTGGATGGTGCGCATTTAGAACTGAGTAATATAATAATTTATACATTTGTAACTCAACAAACAACTTATTGTAAGTGCCAAAGCAATCAGTATGATTAGTTATTCAGACCAGCTCCCTACTTCTCACATCTAATATATCTTGTTACAAATCCAGATAAGCAATGCCGCCTTCCTTTGTTCAACGTTGGAAGCGTCAGTTGCTCTCAGCACAATTAAACGTGTTTACTACTGCACTTAAGCAGTCATTGTCAATTCTTGCCTTTGGGAAATTCCAAGTTTAAAAACAGGAATTCCTATTCCTAGAATAGATAACAAGGTGGTAAATACCAGCGGGGGAATTTGGCCACGTTCACATGAATTGTGATGATTCATTTCAACATAAATGTTCATGTTCGTGGTAAAAACATTGTTTCATAATGATGTTAATTACTGCATTTGACTACGACTTAATAACGAGAAACATGTTCATGCTGCCGACAAGCTCAGCCAGTGTGGTTAGCATTGATCACACCTAAAGAGTTGTTTCATTAGTCCACGTTGTTTGATGTATCGACAAGTATTCACCACGTTACTGAATTTAACAAACATTAAGTTAAGTGTTCCTGTTAATGGCGACTGCAGCTTCCATGACAATAGACTTTAGCATGAGCGAAACAGTTACAGCTTTCTATCGAATGGTCAAACGAAACAGTCCCTACTTAAAGAGGACACAGTGAGTATCTCTATCAAATCACTTTATTCTGGGTTCAAAAATCTGGGCTCTAAAACTAAACCTGCATCACACACCTTATATTGTTCATTTACACAGATCAGCCAAAATATTAAAACCTCTAACAGTCAATAACATTGATTATCTCTTTGATAGTTAACCCTTTGTCCTGACATCCATACAGATGACTATATACACGCACCACCCATCCAGACACAGCTGCAGACAAAGTACACCCCCTCATGGTATCGGCATCAAAATGTCAATGACCTCCAAAACAGGTCAAATACACCCTGCTCATCACAAAGCCTGGAATGGAAACTCGGGAACACCCTGAGGAATGTAAAATAGAGCTCAAGGCATGGCAGGTGTTGCCTTCATGGATCTGACTTATGCAGGCACACCAGATAGCTGTTTAGTGGAATTGGGATATTAGGAATTTGAAGACCAGGTCAAAAGTTTAAGCTTATGGTCACGTTCCTCAGGCCATTCCTGAACAGTTCTTCATAGTGTGCCAGAGTGCAAGAACCCAGTTAAATTAAAGATTTGGACTTAAAACTGATGATGTGTAAAGTTAATACAGACAGTGTGAAAATGTTGTCTGATCTTTCTTTTTGATATGACATAGGTTGTGTATTGTAGTTCTGCTTCAGCCTGCACCTTTCTGCTTTATTGTAGTTTTCTGCTATGCTCTGTCTGCTGTAGCTTTTTGTGTCATCATGTACAGACTGAAAAACACACACTTTGCTGAAATCTTTACTATGGCTGTTACTACAACTGATGTCACGACCAGCACACCAGCTGTTACGATAGGTGTGTAGGAGGAGAAAAGCACACAAAAATCTAGAAATGTCTGACGCTTGCAGCTGAACATCGAAGCAACTCAGAGACAGATCAGAGTGATGTCAGATGAGGGGTTATCATCAGTGTAGTATTAGGTTGAGCATATTTAATCACACTGCATCATGTAGCTTGCAGTAACTCAGGAAAGATTATACATAAACAACTCCAGAAAAGAATCAGGTCTCTGTGCTCCTCCCCCTTTTTCCTCCCTGCTCTCTCTGTCATACCCCTACATTCCCCCCCCTAAAGGCTTTATGTTTGATGTATCTTTAGAAACAGCCCTGGCACTGCTATATTTAGACCTGTGAGAAGCGTAGGAGGAGCCCAGAATAGTAGGCAAAGGGGGGAGACGTGTCTCTGGTAAAAAATGAGGGAGGCATCGACCGGAGGCTTTAAATAGGGCTGTGACGCCTTAAACAGCTTGAGCCAGTCGCCATGGGAACGGTAGGAGGAGGCACACAGGGGTCTTGATGCGCCCATTTATCAACTATCTATCTCACACACACACACACACACACACACACACACACACACACACACACACACACACACACACAC
>CAEMYA010000153.1:272857-345129 GCA_903131615.1 Diplodus sargus | reverse complement strand
TTTTTTCTTTTTTTTGTCTTTTGCAAAAACCTGAAAAAAAAAAAATCTGAAGTGTCTCCATCTTGTTGTCATGTGTCTAGATCAACTGTAGTGGATCAATCTTTCACAAAAACCCCCCAAAATTTATGAGACTTTTAAAGTCACAAACCATCGAAAGTACTAAATACCGCTGTGTTTTGCATAAAGCACATCTGTGTGTTGTTGCTGCTAGGAAAGAGTAATTCAAAGGTGCATGTGTTTGACATTTTCATGCTAAAAACAGTTTTGAAATGGGATTGTTAGGTTTTGTTTCAAGAGTTTCATTTTGCCGTATAAGTTAGGAGTTTATATGTGCTGTGTCTTACTCGACCTGTGTGTTAAGTTATGACACAGTGAGCCAAAGTCTGCAACATGTGTGTAAGCATTCGGCAAAAACTGTAATATTCTACTTTCCATACATAATAGATAACACATCTTTGGGAATCAATATTTAAGGGAATAGTTTGACATTGTGGGATATAATGGACTGCTTTTTTTGCTTATAGGTCCGGTATGGAAGGGTTCATACCACTTTGTCTGTCTGGTGAACATGAAGCTAGAGCCAGGAGATGGTTTGGTTTGGTTAGCTTAGTGTGAGGACTGAAATCAGGAGGAAATGGCTGGTCTGGCTTTGTTCAAAGGTAATAAAAATGCTGACAACCATCACCTAGGGCTCACTGAGTAACGAGGTATATGTTGTTCTTACAACTTTACAATAACTGAAGTGTAAAATCTACAACAAAATGCCTGCCAAGAAACCACACTACCACTACCTCCACCACTCACACAGCAAGAAACTAAATAACTCATAATCAGTGTTTAAAAGCACGTTATATGATTTCTGCCAGTAGTAGTCTTTTTGCAGAACCTGCCGTCTGCGGGGATAAATATGCACAGTCACATCGGATTATGCTCTCATTTGTTTTCATTCATGTTTATCAGCCTGACTACAGCAGTGAGCAACTGAGGTGACCTGACTGTCCCTACTGCTAATGCACAATGAAGTAATATTAATGTCTGGAGGCGTCTCAGATTGGCACAGCAGCCCGACGCGGCAGGTATTTTGCATTGTTTAAGGTGTCTTAAACAAATGACACCCTTGTCCCAATCCTCAAAATATTATCAAAGAATCACCGCTAACAAAGTGGCTCCGCTAATTCACTTACAAATACATTTAATTTGACTTCTTAAACCCCATTATTTAGTCATTTAAACGTGTTTATTATGAAGCAGCATTACAGGAAGCATAGTGTTTTCTCTTTCTCTCAGGTTTCCCTCACAGACACGAGTTGAGTATCGATTTAAGGGGGAGATGGGTGCTTGTCACTGGTTGGGTGACAGTCGCGAGACGTCCGCTTGGAGGCGGCGCAGGCCGGGCTTGGCCCTACTATGGAGCAGGTCCATTGCCGGCCTGGTGATGGAAAAGCAAATCAGTGCTGCTCAATTTGACTTGGCGTGGCCAAAAGTGCAAATTAAAACAAACGGCATGCTGCCAACTTACTTCCTCACTCTATGACTCTCCCCCTGAAGTTATAGCAACAGGCAGAAACATTAAAACGCACCATTAACTTGAGGAAACGTGTAGATTCCTCTGAGGTTGAACATTGTTGGAAAAGTTTGGGATAACGTAAGTACAACAAATGATATAACAAAGGTCTCGTCAATTTTAGACATTTTAGTGTAGATCTCACTGCAAACAGACTTCACTAAAATGTTAGCAGGAGTCTAACCAGTTATTATCCTCTAAACTTTAGTCTGTTAAAAACGGTAAAAGCAACATTAAAGCGCGTATTTGTTTTTATACATTAATGACATTCAAAGGTTTATTTCTCAGTCTGGGTAAATCTCCCCACAGGGATCATACAAGTTTAATTTAATCATCTTGTCTTTTTTTTCCATCTCTCCATCTCTGTCCTCATTCTTTCCTTTTTTTCCCCTCGCTCCTCCTATCCCTCTTTCTTCTTTCCCCTCTGCTTTTCTCTCTATCTGCATTAATATTTTAGGGGCTTATCTATGCTTCAATAGGTGGGTATGCACCCTGAAACTGACAAGAGGCCTGAGGGGATTCTCATGTGTGTGAGTATATGTATGTGTGTGTACGCACTCATGCATACAAGAAAGAGTGGACTTTGAACGTGTATATATTATCCGTGAAGAAGATGAGGTTCAGATGATGAAGACGCTCACTGGAGTCCTCTGTAGTGACGAAGGAAAGCCTCGACTGGAAGCTATTTATACTGAAAAGAATGTTTTCAGCTTCTGCTCAGTCTGAATAAAAATAATTTAAATCAAATTAACTGCATTTCATTAAGAATACATCCGCAAGTGAGTCAGTATGCAGGATATGAGATGCTGAAACTTCCCAGGACTGCCCCTCACGACAGGGCATTGAGACAAAAGTAAGTGGAACTGAAATGAGCTGAGAGAAATGATTTCACACTGCAAGCCAACCAAACCAAGATGAGTTATAAAAGCCTAATTATGAAACCTCCAAGGCTGCTGTAACTAATTGCCTTAACTTTACCATCAGACAAGAAGTGAACTGAGATTTCACCTCGCATTATTCGCATGAGTTTGATTGCTTTACTCAAAAAATCAAGCAGCCAAATTGTCGTGATGACAGACAGGCAGCAGAGAGCAGCAGGATGACAGATGAGCAGTGGTTTTGTCGTTCAGACCAGAAGAACGAAACCAGACAGTCATATATTTCTGTCTTTTCAGTGTAAGCCTGGCAGCAGTGTTGTCTTTAGAGAATGTGGTGTGGATAAAGGGCGTTTTGCTGTTGTAAATCATAGGCAGTGCTAAAGATTTACTTGGGTCTTGATTTACAGTTTTTGCCGAATGCTTACACACATGTTGCAGACTTTGGCTCACTGTGTCATAACTTAACACACAGGCCAAGTAAGACACAGCACATGGAGATAAACTCCTAACTTATACGGCAAAATGAAATTCTTGAAACAAGACCTAACAACTCTATTTCAAAACTGTTTTTAGCATCTAAACATTAAACACATGCACCTTTGAATTACTCTTTCCTAGCAGCAACAACACACAGATGTGCTTTATGCAAAACACAGCTGTATTTAGTACTTTCAATGGTTTGTGACTTTAAAAGTCTCATACAGATTTTTTTTGTGAAAGATTGATCCACTACAATTGATCTAGACACATGAAAACAAAATGGAAACGCTTTAGAATTTTTTTTTGTTTTTCAGGTTTTTTGCAAAAGTAAAAAAAAACAGAAAACATAAAGACATGGTACACCTATAATGTTCTACAAAACATAGTGTTGTAAGGGAATGACTGGAAGACATTTAGGCTGTGGATCCTGTATCCTGTTGGCATTTGGCCACATCACCTCATCCACATCACAGGCAATGTCCTCCCTTGCCAAGCAACGGGGGAAATATCGCCTTGCGTGCCGTACCAACCCTGTATGGACCTCAATGTCGCCGCATGTCTCTTCCATGGCTGGTAGAAGAGGCATGCGGGCATGTGGCTGATGGTCATAAACTTTTCAGCGCCATGCTGAAAAAAACTCAATTGGATTCAAAATGGGGTGTATGGTGGCAAGTTGAGTGCAATAAATCTATTATGGTTGGTGAACCAGTCCCAGACCAGAGCAGCCCGATTGAAACTGACATTATCCCAGATGACAACAAACTGAGGCTGCTCTGGCCCGTCCTGGACTACTGTGTCATGAAGTGTGTTCAGAAAGCGAATAATGAGGGCTGTGTTGTAGGGCTTAGAATGATTGGTCTACAATTAGATTTTAAATGTTTTCATGTGTGTGAGTCTGTGTGCTTTTCCAATTTTAGTTGTGTTTTGTATTTTAAATAGATGTGTTGTCCCAACGATTGCATGAGATTTCCTTTTGGAACATTGTGTCTTATGTAAAAAACAGTGTGTAGTGTTTTGCAAGAAGTGTGTTGGAGAATTTCAAACACAGTGCAAAGCATATATTGTGTTTGCAGGGTTGGTGCTTTTGTTTAGGGCATGGTCACCAAAGTTAGAGGTTGTGATGCTTTGGGCATAGCAACCACTTTTAGTGTTTAAGCATGAGGAAAAAACTGTAAATCAGTTTAGACAAGCTCAAGTCAAGGTGAGGGTCAGTAAGTTCAAATCAAGTTTTGGTTCAGTCAATACAAGTCCAAGTCTTTGGCTGAATCCCATTTCCATGACACTACTTGTCAAGACCCTCATTTGTCATCAGTATTAATTAATGGCAATTATGCATGAGTATTTATGTGAAAAATATCTCCAGCTGAGGTGATTTCTCTCTGTGTTGCTGTGCCAATCCTGGTGTTATCACAATGCTGTTCGCCATTTGACTGAAAACTTATTTAAATTTTCTGTATAACTTGAAAGTTTATATTGTTTGATTGATTGTTGACAGCAAGTCCACTATTAACGAGCCAGGGTGTCTTACTAGGCTATCACAAAGACAAAGCATTTTGACGTAAACGTAGAAGTATAGTTGTTATCGTGCTGCTTGCCTGACACCTGCATTGTGTACCGTTACCTTGATCAAAGTGTTGCATGAAAAGACGGACTGAAATCCCTTGGGCTCTAAATAGTTAAGCAATTTGAGCCAATAAATTGAGTTGACCTTGATAGTGAACAGCAGTCCTGTTGGTCATCAAAGGCCAGGGGTGAGTGGGGAAATTCTGCCATTGATTTCCATTCTATCCAATCTAGATTGGAGTATGTCCCTGTCTGGAAGCCTAATCCATAGTAATGCATTCAAACTGTGTATTTACACACAGACACACACGCACACGACTCTTCAACCATGCACTTAGTAGTTCGAAATAATTATAAGAGGGGATAAATGTTGAGACTGAAAAGCTTTAATTACGGAGCCAGAGCTGGCTCTCTCTTCAGGGAAACATTTTTTAATTAATATTCTATCTCTGCCTCTCTCTCCGCTTCTCCTGCTCTCTCTCTCCAGTGCGTCACTCCTCCACAAGAGACAATTCAGATTTATGTTGCTGACCTGCTGCTGCTCTCCAGGTGAAAACTTCCATGGGGAAACTATGAGAATGTGTGTGTGCCTCGAGTAAGATTTGCCGGAGGCTAAATTCATAAAAGAGGAAGAACTTTTAAAATGTTTAGAATTGAAATGAACCGACCTGAGAACAATAGTGTAGATTGCTGGAGGTTGGTTTCTGACATCATAGGCTCATCTGGTATCAAGTTCAGTTAATCGCAATGATAACCATTAATCATACACCACATACACATTAACTCAAAGTTAACTTCCACACCATACTGTAAAAAACTGTCAATTTGATGTATTGTCAGAGAAATGAGAACATTCTCACACCAATCTAAGTGTCAGATGATAGTGACTAATTTGGCAAAACCGTGAATCATGTTCAGTAGTGTAATGTTAATGTGTTAAAATGTCCACTTTCTACAAATCTGATCAAGGTACATGTGATTAACGTTATGGAAAGGTTAACATTAAGTTACTGGTTATGAAACAGTGCCATTTAGTTACTGATGCCTCTGTATGATCCAAATAAACAAACAAGATCATCAGCAGATTGGCTTTTCTTCAAAGTTATTCATAGTCTCAGTCACTGGGTCATATTTCCTGATGAGGGAATGTTGATCACCTCAGTATTTTCCACAAAAGTATTAGCTGTAGGCTATAAACCTAACTGAGGTGAATGAATGGCACTAAACCAAAGTGTACCTTGTTTCAACATCATCACTTCCGTCATTAATCTTACATAGCCACAAATGAATTCAGTATCTTATTGGTTGTGTTTCATGAAGAAAAAGCGTATTAGAAATATGCTGTGTTTTTCTGTCAACTGCATCCAGAATAAATGCACGCGCTAGCAAGATCAAGATGTTGATGACACGACGCAGTGGTGCTAATCCTGCTTTTGTCCACAGATCTGCAGGAATCAACAATAATGGAAGTTCCTTGTTGCTGCTTCAACAAAAAGGCACATATTAAATTCATGGACATTTATTGTTTTTGATGGGAAACAAAGCGTGATCTCCAACTCTACAATGACACTCTCAATGGACAGCAAAAACTATCTATTGTCAGTTTAAGTTATCTTAGGATCTTATTTTTGTATTCGATGTCCATTATGAGTCACAATGAGCCTTTGAACTGAACACTTAACACCTGTGGTAACATCATGAATGTTGACAAACCCTTAATTAACTGTTCACACTGACATGTACAAGTTGATGTTTGAGCAGACATAGAAAAGAGACCGAAAAAGACAGTACAGTGCCGTTGTTAGACGCAGCAGTACTGAGAGCTCAGTACCAAACAACACAAAATTGAACATTTTAGGGATCGTCACTTCAACAGTGACTTCTGACAGAGCATCCTTGTTTGTGTTTGATATGAAAGAACAAACACGGCGTCTGGTAGCCATGAAGACAAACTCAGCATGAACATCAGGTACATCAAATAAACTGCACCTAATGAGATGCATCCCAGCTGGCGGCCAAGAGAGCCAGAGTGTCGAGTAGTAATGAGCGAGAATGACCAAAGGTTCATTCAAGGGTTCATATCAAGATGCAGCTTGGAAACCTGCCAAGACGTCTGGAGGACAGAGAGGGGTGAGGAACAAACAGCAGGCACATCAAAGCCTACAGCTGGCTGTGAGACACGGGTTATAAACTAGGACTAGCAAAAGCCAATGCAAATGCTACTCCACTCATGAGAACAACACGCAGATGGAATCAGGCATAAAATAGGAAGAAAAAACACTGTGCCTCTAGAAGCTCTTTCACTATTGATGCTTGAGAGCATGGCTCACAAAATGGCCCTTAATAGTGTCTCAAATGTCCACTTGAACTCTGGCACGATTGGTTTACTTGCTTGGGTATTTGATAGCAAATCACTACAAACTGAGAAAACACTAACCCATGAAGACATTTCCCAATCTGTTGGTGGCAGCGAGGGTTAGTGATTATCCACTCGCCTCCATGCTGATGGAAAGTCAGTTGTTGTCCACAAAACATTTCTGGAGCTTCACAGCAAAACAGTATTCTCCTGAACAAATGAAGTAGATGGAGACTTGTTTTAAAAATAAATCCAAACATATGGAAGCCATGAGATCCCAAATTGATTTGAAGAGATGTTATTTACATCATTTTCTAAGCCCTAAATCTTCACTGTAGCTGCTAAACTAAAAGCATCAGTGTCCCCCACCTTTTGAAGCAGAGGCACAAGTTCAACTGTGCATCAAGAGGGTAATTGGTGTCTTTTCAAAGCAGTTTGGGATCTCTGGGATTCTGTAGGTTTGGCTTAAGTCAAATGAACTGTATGCATTTTTTTTTTTTTTTTTTTTTACATTTTAAAACAAGTCCCCATCACCTTCAGATGTTTAGGAGAATGCAGCAACAGTGTTTTGCTGTGAAGCTCCAGAAATGTTTTGTGGAATACAAAACTTCAACTTACTTTTCATCAGCATGGGGGTGAGGAGATAATGACTGAATTTTAATTTTGTGTGAACTGTTCCTTTAAGAATCTCTCGCCAACATTACTTTTACACCAATCTTCAATAAATACATTGTCTGAATCTCATATAACTAAACCTTTTGATTAATATCGTTTGGTGTCCTTCTGAGTCAGTTGGCTATGGAAGCAGCTTGCACTCAGACATGTACCTGCCAGCTGGCTGGCAGTCAGCTTGTCAGGGTTACCTGGAGTGACCTCATACACAAAGAGGCAGGGAAATAGTGATGTGAGGCCAGCTTGTAAGCTGTAGTGACAGTCAGCAGGCATCAGGGCTAACAGGATGAGACTGTCAGCATGCAAGCTGTGATGGACTGTTCCTTTATTAGATCTGCTATATGTAAGGGCATGTATGGACACTACAAATAGTTGCTTACACACATAGAGACACCATCATCGCCGTCAGGTCACGTGAAGCAGATTCATCCCAGCAGGAGCTGGATCAGATCCAGACTCACATCCTGACAGTCACAGTATGTGACTGATTAATGAACTCACAGACTGTCGACACCCATCACAGGGGTACACACACATGCAGATACACACATACAACATGACATGCACACATACAACATGACATGCACACATAAAACATGACATGCACATATAAAACATGACATGCACAGACATCCACACACAATCGCTGCTGACTTCATCACTGATTCATTGCAGGTTGGATTTATAAGCTTTACACTGAGCACTGCTGCTTTTTCTTTTTATACAAAAAAGGAGTTGCAGTTCAACAGAAGTATGAATTAACCTCAAGCAGAAAAATGGCAAAGGCTGCCACTGTAGAAATCCCATCACTCTGCATGTAGTCCACATTACTTCACTGTCAGCCATGTCATTAACCCATCCTGCTTCTAGCCTTGTGCAGTATAATCAGTCTGAAAGTACTTCCGCTATACATTAATGTCTTGTCATATCTATATGGGATCTGACTTCCTTCTGAAAGTGCCTAATGGACTCTATAACTTCTACAGTAGTAGATGTTAGGAAATGCTCCTGGGTTGCTGGAGAAAGATAAATGTTGCTGAGTTGCATTTGTAGGTCATCAAATATTGATTCCTTGGGTTAAGTTGCTTTTTTTGACGATCTGGAAATGAGACTCAATGATTGGTTGTCGCCTGACAACCAACAACCAATTGTTGGGTCAAAACACACACCCAAAGCATTGTTATTAAATGATAGGAGAATGAGGTTCACCATTTACAGTAAATGTCTTTCTCCAGGATGGTCTACTGCTCCTTTAAGTCTCCATAGATAATACCTTTATGTGCAGGACTATCCATTGTTTCACAGCATAGCGACCACCATTTCATTTTGACAAAAGCAAAATACCCACGATTACAGACCTTACATCACAGTGCTGACCTGGGTACAGACCATGGTTGTAACAGATTCACTGTCTGATATCACCTGATGTGTTGTTCTTGGAACATTATAACAAATGATTCTCCAGGAGAAACTGACAAATCACATTTTTGTAATACCAAGGCCTCGGCATGAAAAAGATGAGAAAAATACACACATTGGAGAATTTATCCTTTCAAACACCTGTCTAAAACCAAACCATGTTAATAACGCAAATAATAAGGGAAATTAGTTTAAAAATAGTAAATGAACCATATAATAACATGTTCCAAGTAACATATGAAGCCGATTCTCTGGAGTGAGAGAACTCAGTGTGCTTATGTGCTGAACAAAAGAGTAAGACGTACCAATGCAACCAGTGTAGAAAGTTAGTCTGACGCCCTGTATAAGCCATGTATGTGTAAAACACATATAGTATTTGGAATTATGCTAAAATCTTAACAAACATGTGATGATGAAGGCCTTGAAAACAGAGTATCATTCACAGAAGAGGGAGATGTGAAACGTTTGTGAGTGTCTTGTAATTACTGTGGTGTATGCACTCACCACAATGACAGATGTGTAATGTGTGAATCGATGTGAGTGCAAGTACCAGAAAGTGTATTTACCATGTACTGTCTGCAATCTGCAGATGCTCCATCACTGCGACACTGTGGCAATTGTGCAACAAATATGTACTAAATGGCATTATGTAAAAGAGGGCATTCAATGGGTTATGAAATGGAGTACACTGGAATACTGGTGTGTCACAGTTGTTACAGTAGAAAGTAAATCAGAAGTGAGGAATCTTTGCAATGTCATGCCTTTACAGTACAGAGATCTACGGTAATTAATGCAGATAGCTAGCAGGTCATTTTAAGTCTGACTCTCCATTCCTCTTTCACACTCTCACACGCACACTCTCTTTCACAAATGTATAATATGATAATTGGGTATGAATAGACTTTATGGGCAGATTCAATTACTGCCTTGCCAAAGTTACAGACAGCGGAGTCAGTGATGAGCTTTTGGCTGAAACAGCACCAAGCAGTGATCAGAGCAGACACAACCCTGCTGCAAGAAAAAGCATAAAGTTGGACCCAGAGTGACATTTAGTTTTAATTTAGCTCAGTCTGAAATAAAAAGAGTTGATGAAAAGAATGATCATTTCCCTGTTTCATCCACTATCTTTCCAGGATTCCAGGAAAATAGTCATTTGATTTGAAAATCATGCAGTCAAGGCCTCCAAATGTAGCCCCTTTTAGCTTGATATTAGATGCTTGTAAAGAGGTTTATTAAACTTGTCTTTGCGCTGACCTTTCAAAAAAACAAATATGAATCTGAAAAATAACCTGGCAAAATGACAAAAAGGTTATTTGCATCAAAACTTTGTAATAAAGTTGTTGGAGCAATTATCACTTTTCGGTAAAGTAAGTAGGTAAAACTTATTATAATACTATAAATATTATTATCAAAAATGTTATTTATGGGGTGACTGTGTGTCCTAGCAAAAAGTGTGTGGCGCCCATTATTTAGTTTGACATTTCGGGAAATGTGCTAATTTGCCACGATGTCAATGAATGGGAAATAAGGGTTTTTTGGGGCATTACTGTGCATCAGACAGTAAAAACAAGATTAAAAGGAGGTAAAGAAAGTAAAGTTTCTGACCTTGGCAAACAGCGCTCCCTTGGCTGCCAGTGCGTCCTCCCCTCTCCCGTTGGGGTAGCACTCGTACCGTGCGTCTAGTATTGGGTAGCGGCTGGCCAGCATCAGCCCACTGTTCAGGAATTTGAACCTCGAGCAACAGCCCTTCCAGCCATACCTCCCAACATCACTCAGCACATAGGGGAAGTAGCGGTGCAACTGCCGCCGCAGTCTAGCCGTCGCCCCGTGATCAAACACTTCCTGTAGAGCCAGGAAATCCAAATTGGCAGGGAAAAAGGCAGAGATCTCATGGTCGAATGTCTCATCGCCGTGGCGGCGTTTTCGTCCAGGGCGTTTAAAGATTGATGTGCGAGGAACGTGAGAGAGAGTGTTGTTGGAAGATATCCCTATGCCACCGTCACTTCCATGATAACGAGCGAGGGATTCCCTGGAGGCAGTCATGCTTCCCGTGTCTCCACCTGTATGCTCGCCGGGCCGATGGTTCCCTGTTTCGACCTCCTCATCCTGGGGGTCTGGTTCTGGGGCACTAATGCTGATTTGAACCCCTGAGGTGTGAAGTGGGCAGTCTGGTGATGGTTTTGGCTTGGTCCCCTCCCCATGCATGGGACAGTCATGATGGCCTTGGCCATTCTGAGTCCCTGTGGAATGCATGGGGCAGTCTGAAGCCTCCCCTGAAGTGTGAACGGGACAGTCTGAGCTGCCGTTGGTCCCTGCAGCATGGAGGGGGCAGTCTGCTGTGGTGTCTGCTTTCTCTGAGTGAAGGGGGCATTCAGTGGAGCCCTGGTCTCCTGCAGGGGGATGAACGGGGCAATCGATGGCACCTGAGGAGTGTATTGGGCACTCAGTGAGTGGTTCTGTTTCGGGGTCAGCTGGGCCATTGGTGTGTGTTTGGTCTGGACGCTGGTCCAGAGAGGAGGTACGGCGGAAACCTGTGGCAAGGCTGCTAAAGGATGCCGCACTGAAGAATGAAGCAGAAAGAAGGAAAAAATTGATTTGTTTGACTGATAAAATAATGCAGACCAGTTAATGCCTTTACTTTTGCTAAAACATAAGCAGAAGGAGCCCAGGAGCAAGCTCTCCTCACCTGATGGAAGTGTTGGTAGGTGAATCGATGTAGATTTTGATCTGAGGCCGACTGGCACCGTTGCGGATCCTCCTTCCCACCTCCCGGGCTCTCCTATGGGTGTCTGACAGGTTGTTGAACCTGGCTAAGGAGTCAGGCAGCAAGCATACGTTGGCACTGCAGAAACAGAAGCTTCTGCCTTGTGGTCTCCATTCCCCAATCCCAATGCCTCCTGGTCCGGCCTGGCCCTGCTCGGCCTGGTGTTTGTCTGGTCTGCACAGGACAAAATGAATAATAGTTGTACCACCCTGACCTCTGTATAGTAAATATGAAAGAAAAGCAAGCAGTTTGAACACAATGACTGGAAGCAGGAGAAACAGCTTGCCTTTAACCAGCTTTATCTCAGCTGCATAAAATATGTCTGTGGTGTGTTTGTGGCTCACAACATGGTTTCCTGACAACACAACAAGAATGAGATCTGTGTTCCTGATGTCACATAGTTAATGGTGTGAAACTGTATAATTTGGTTTTGTTTAGTTACAAAAATGGGAAAAACATTAACCATGCATATAAACCAGTTAGCCTACAATGATGGATGTCAGTTGGATGGGTGGGTCACTCACAGGACTTTCAAGACTTTGTTTAAGAGTTTGTTTTCTGCTTGAACAAAGTTATTTTAATGCAAACCATGATTTATTTCTCTTTTATTCTAATCTTACTGTCAGAGGAAACGGAAATACCAATCTTCCAAGAGACAGTGATTGTAAATTGATTTACTAATTAGGTACAGTCTTATGCCACCGCTCATATTTCCTCAAGAAATGTCCTCAAGAAATAGTTCCAGTGCAAAGCTAGCTGGTATACCCAGTACCATTTATTTATATAATGAAAAGATAATCAACTTCATATTTAGCATAATCTACAAAAAGTTGAACTATGTCAGCATATTTGTCGGAACTCATAGATAGTATGACTGTAATACTGCAAAAGCTGAATATCTTAAAGAATCATGGTGTCAAGGTTGTTTCAAGGTTCCTCCTCATTAACACATAGGTTTAAACAGCAAGCTGCTGTAAAACGTGATCAGATCAGCTGCTCTGTGGGGAGAAGCAGTGGTGTAAATATTTTACTTAGTTTTATGAAGTTAATGTCAATTTGACTTTCCACATTTACTGGGACAGACATGAAACAGCATTATTTACCTCGAAATGTTAACTTCAAGGGCTGCAAGTTTTATGGAAACGGTCAAATTACATATATCAATCAGCCACAACATTAAAAGGGCAAAAAGTGTATAACCTAATATCATTTCAATGTAATATTCTGCTGGTAGACATTGGGTCCTGGCATTCATGCTGATACCACTTGATACAAACCACCCACCAAAACACTGATATCGTCCAATTACACTCCCTAGTTCCTTAGCAGTTTTTGCGGTGTGGCAGGGAGCGCTGTCCTGTTGAGGGGGGCCTTTAACATCAGTGAATGACGTTGCTGTGAGCAAATGTAGTTGCTCAGCAATGTTTTTCAGGTGGATGGTGAATGTCAAGTGTCATCCGCATGAATGTCAGGACCCCAAGCTATCAAGCTTGTGTTGTAACAGAATAATATTAGTAACATTACATGTTAGTTCTTATAATGTTGGCTGAATGGTTTATTTAAAAAAATAAAAACCAACAAAAGCTTGATTTGTTATTTTAGGATACAGAAATTATATTAAGTCTAATTAGGTAAATCAAGAAATCAAGTAAATCATGTTTCTTGCTGACCAGTGCACAATTAGTAAACAGTAGTAATAACAATAACAAACATAACTTTTCTCTTCCTATACAAGTTTTCAGAGGGATCCTTCTGTACTACACTCTGCTTGATTTAAAGGAGCCTGTATGCAATCTAAACATGACATTTACACATTATTACTACATTATTACATGACAGTACCTGCCTAATTAATTACAATTAAACTACAGACTGGAAAGTGAGTTCTGACAGTCTTGTATAACAGCACACAAAGATACTTAAGTTTTGTGCATGTCTAAATAGTATAGTGGGATAATCCCAACCACAGAGGTACTGTAGAAGTCTTTTTTCACATTTCTTTCTCATTTCCCTATTCTTTTCTGTTCTGTTGTGTTCTATCCTAATCAGACTTTATCCTCCTTCTGCTTTTTGCTGATTTGCTGATGACTCACTCCACTTCTCTCTGATCCTATATTATGAAAAAATATGGTACCAATACATTTCAGCAAACCATCAGTGCATTAATGTTGGGGCAGCAGTAGGATCACTGGAAACAAACACAGATAACAGAGGGAATGTCTGTTACATTTTACGGTGTTTGTAATCAGGGCATCTGATCAGTTACTGGAGAAAAGTGCTGCTCTTCCACAGGAAGCAGAGCCAAGTACAGTATTACAATGTTTGTGGTGATAGTGGGTAGCCACTTGGTTGGCTGTTTGGATAACAAACCCTCGCTGAGAGGTCGTAGAGCCTGGCAGCTGGAAGCAGACCAATGAAGAAGCAATTTACAGTCATAATGACTCCATTTCCTGGCTCTTGGATTTCTCCAAACTTTGTCAACAACAGTCACTGTAGATATAAAGTGAAGCATGACTCTGCAAATGCACTGCCTATTTCCCACCCCAAATTGATAGAAAAACAAATTTTGATGTATGGTTTGCGGGAAGATTTTTGAATGACAATTTGTTTGCAGAACAGTGAGTATAAAAATCAGATGCAAAGACCGCTGATGGCCAAGTGCATGGTGGGTTTATCCAAACAGGTGTTGTTGACTTCTTACTTGTCTAAAATTATCGTCTTCTCCTACTAAATGAACGTTGCAGAATTCTTACTTACTTTAAAAATCCAATTTGGAAGTTTTCTTTTATTAATATTCTCGAATCTAACCAACATATAAACACAGTAGGCTTGCACATAATCTAACAACACTATTTGATATTCATATCTCGTGCTTGTCTTGGTTCAGTAAAGCAACTTGAATTTGGAAGGTGTATGGTTGTATTTTTCTGTGTAAGAAGGAAAACAGAACGAAGAACATTTTATTTCTAGACATGTTGTGAGTTTATATTGTTAATTTATTACTCTACCGCCTGGCTTATATCTCCTAGATGAAGCTATGGGGACTACCGGACTATTGCCTCTTGCTAGTTCAAAGTGGTATTAGGAGAGAGACAGGTAGGGTCAGGACTGGCTGGTTATCTTGCTAACTTCAGTAGACATCTCTGCAACACAGTACATAGATGCCGTTGACATAACGTCAACACAGTTGTTTCATCACATTCTGTTTTGAACTACAAATCTGGTCATATCTTCCATATTGCCCCTCATGAGGTAAGGAATAGGTTGTCGTCTTGGTTTAAATGTGCCTTGATCTCCAAGTCTATGTTTTTTCACTGTTAAACCATTTTTTTTTTTTTTTTTACTGAAACTGCAATATTTTGCTCATCCTATCCAAAGAGATTTTGTTCCCCTTAATCTACCCCTATGTGGGACTCAGCATGCATGCCTGGGCTCCAGTGTCTAAAGCCCAATTCTTGCAACACCTGCATAATTGCTATGGTCAGTATGTGCGTATATTTTTATTGGGGATTAGATGGTGAAAGCAGTCGTCTTTTAGCAAAGGACAGTATGGAGGATGAATAGAGAGGTTGGAGGATATAAGAAAAGTAGCAGCAGCACCACCACAGGTTTGACGTAGAGGTTAAAAAATGTTCATTCTTTACTAGACTTGAAAACATGTAGTAATAAAAAAAAATCCTTCACCTCTTCACCCAGGTCCATACTAACCTGCGGTAGGTGTACAGGTATGGCTGGCGGATGGCCTGCAGGGGAGCCCAGATAATGAAGCCCAGCAGAGCGAAGGGCAGGGAGGCGAGGAAGAGGAGCAGGTAGAGGGGCGCGGAGATAACGACACACAGGGTGAGGAAGGAGCAGGGGTCCTGGGAGCGTTGGCGCTTCTCCAGTGAGGTGGCCACGCAGGAGGCCAGGAGCCGGTCCAGCAGCCAGTAGCAGGGGAACACTAGGCTCCACGACAAGCCATCCAGGAAGTGCAGACAGGCACTGGTGTAAGGGGTGGTGTGGAGAACCATCTCTCTCCTTCTTTCTCTTTCTTTTTCCTTTCTGTCACGTTCTCTCACCTCACAAGTTCTGTCCTCACCCACATGCACTCTTTAAATAAGTGAACAAAAATCTGTTTTAAAGATAACATGAACGGAAAACAAACAGAAATTAAATCTAACTCAAATGTAGACCCTCCCCCCTCATTGGAAAGAGGTACACTACATGGCTTGAGGGATTTTAGTCTTCACAGACAAGCTTGTCTCAGTCTCACTTCCCCTTTCTCAGCAAGTACACCCTCTACAGGAGGGATCATGGAGCTCTGCGTGCAGGTAGCTGGTTTCCATGATGAGAGCTTTTCCGTTGACAATGGATCTATAATTGCAGGAACTTCCAACAACCTCAGGAGAGGGCACCCATTAGACGTCACTGTTTCCTAGGGACCTGGACAAAGTGAGCAAATCCATAGAAGAATAGAGGAGGGAATTAGGAAGCGGGAGAGAAGGGGGGGGGGCAGGAGAGAAGAAAGGAAATCAGTGATTGACTTGCTCTGTAAGCATGCTCGAAGCAAAATAAAACATGTACATTTCCTAACATTTTTGAACGTGTGATAAATTCTTGTTCCCACAGGTGTTCTTATGCAGGCGTAGAAAATCCATCTCACATTCTCCACTCAGAGTTCCAGCTCTTGCCCTTGGGAAAAAGAGGATCCCTGAAGCAGGCTAAACCGTCATAACAATCATTCCACGAAGACCCTGAAGCGTTGTTGAGATGTTAATGTCTTTTCATTTACTATATGATTTTATTTAGTGTGGAACTACAGGATGGAGTCAGGAATAGACTAATCTTTTCTTTACTAATAAACAAAAAAATTCTAAAACTAAGTCACTTTTGACTTTACTTGTTAAAAACATGAGTATAGGCTACTTGTCTTTATTATTTTGAATGATGGCAGTGCACTAATGCTTCAGGTAAAAACTACTGAGCAGGACTAGAAAACTAGCCTGTCAAAAATCAGGCCAACACAAAACTGTTGCCTTCCTGGGAGGAAGGTTTGTTTAATACTAGGCATGGAAACAAAGCTACCCTTTGCATTATTATTACATATGGTTAAAACTCTGGGTGTAATTTATAGACAAATAGATAGATGCTATAGATAAATGAAGTGACGTAAGCTTGGGCTAATACTGGAGTTAACTTGTTAAGCACAAGCAGGCTAACAACAAAATCATGCTCCTACCACATTTGAATAATTAAGGTTCCTTTCTAAACAGGAAATCCACTGTAATCTCTGAAAGCACTTGTAATAAATGGTCACAAAAAAGATGAGTATCAATTTGATGCTAACCACTTCAGTTGGAAAAGATCTTATCTCTTCCTGCCCACAAATGACTTAACCAGAATTTAAAGACGATGAATGCTTTGCAATCAGCTATAATACCAATGCAGGCCAGAGTGGAATCAATCCCACCAGCATGAATAAATAATGAATAGATTCATTCATGTCAACAGCTGGAGGTTTAGGAAGACTCAGAGAGAGAGAGGGTGTTGACCTCAGTGTAACCTCATATACCCCCTGGGACCACCAGAACAATAGTACAACCTTTTAAGTTAACATGGTTTCACATCTACAGCGTGACCAAATGGCTCCGTAATTCACCAAACCACACAGCTGATACTCACCATATGTTGTACACACATTATGTCAACACATGTTACATGCACATCACAATAAAACCATGCAGTAGGCAAAGGTAATGTCTCCAATTACATCTTACATAACTGTTAAACAACTGTACTGATGTGACAAATGAATTGACATTCCTAACTGCGTTAGGAAACTACAGTTACGTATGTTACGTAGGTACATACCTAACTGAAGTTACATTAGTAATGTAGTTATTTTAAGTCAAACCTATCCCAGTGCCTAAACCTAAGCAAGTAATTGTTTTGCCTATGGCTAACCAAACTGCTAGCATATGATGACAATGCTGCAACAGGCATGTTGTATTAGGAACAGAGACATATGTCGTTTAGGTATGACGATGTGTTGTATAATGCTATTACAGTTGTTCTGAATAATTAGCCAGAAATCTGTTCTTTCACCCTCAATTTTGCCTGTGTAACTACAACTTCACTAAGAAACAAAACAAAACAGGACATTCATTCTCCATCTTAAGTCTGTTCTTTTGTACTTTCAGGATTGAACACTATGTATGCAATTTGTCATAAAAGTCTAGCATTTTCTCCTGAAATAAGACTCTTTTGTTAGACAGGCTCATGCACTGAATAGAACCCATCTACATCAGAATATTAATCACTGTCTCCTCCATCCTGTGTACAGTAGTGATTCATGTTATTATGGGACAGCTGTCAGTTTAGTAAGATGAGTGACTTGCCGGATGCTACTGATGGTCTTCTTGGTGTTATAGTTGGCTGGTTAACCGGGTGAGAGATGAAAAGATGACCTGCTATCTCATCATTAGGCCTGTTGTGCTACGAACTGACAGACTGACGGGCTGTTTTACTGTCTTAACAACTCACTGACTTGATGTCTAACAGTCTGGCAGATTAGCAGGTCAACAGAGTACTTTTTTACTTACTAAATTCAGCCTCCTGGTGGATTGTGACATAAATTGGACTGAAGTAGTTACTGGTTATTAAAGACAGAGAATAAGAATGTGATGGTAATTGGTTAATGCACTGTTAACATACTCATTTGCGGAAACTGTTGTGTCCGTTTAGCATGAACTGGGGCCTGAGCAGGCAGAGAGAAAGGCAGTCATTAATGAAAGGGAGCAAACAGTAGGCTTACCTCTCAGATAAACTCTAATCCACACAAATTCACTTATTGCACTGCTGCCTGGGATTTAAGCTGCAAATTGCAGCCTCTCCCCATCAAAACAAGCTATTTGTGGCTCACTGTTTTAGCTTTGACAAAAATTCAAAAGAAGTATATCAGTTTATACACATTTTCTTGGTATAATAACTTATTTTCCCTTTGCTTAAAGACATTGCTCGCACAGTTTAAAGTAAATGTCATTTGATGGAGAGTACAGCTCAGAAAGTGCTCCCTGATGTTTTAATATATCACATTACATGGTCTTCATCCACTTATAGACTTTGCTCTGATGAAGACCAAGAAAAAGCTAGTAAGCGGCCCTTGAGTTAAAGCTATACTTCTACATTTTGGGTAATACACTTAGATATCTTGCTCAGAGTTAGACGACAAGATTGAAACCATTCTCATTTCTGTATGTTCAGTATGAAACTTGAATTAACAGGGTCCAGACACACCGAACCAACATCGAAGGCAAACAGTTACATCATCTCACGTCCCCTGTGTCTCAGCTAAAAAGCTGCAATTGAAAACACTGCAAAGGCTACTGTCAATGGCTCCGTTCATACACCTATGTGAGAGGAAATAACTCTCCATAGGCTGGAAGACTGCAGTGTTTGCCTACCATTTTCACACCACTCTTGCCAATTATGTCTGATAAAGAGTTGCAAATGAAGCCGTTCTAAATGAGGGAAATCATGGATGTTCAGATTTGCTTAGCTGAACAGCCAATCAGAGTGATTCCTTTCATCGATGGGCCCAGTGGCCAATTTAACAATCAGGGCCAAACACAAAGACTGGAAATAGTTACCCAGGCTCTGTCCAGCTAAGCAAAGCTATATGCCTATTGGCAGGTAAAACTTGGAAAGAGTGTAACAGTGGAAAAAAAACAAAAAGCGAGACAAGTAGAAAAAAGAGCACTGATTTGATTATTGCAAATTGGCTATGTTTCATTTTTTCCTTGGATGTTCCTTGGGCATTTCAGGGTAGACAGCTTGCCAAGATGATTGACAAGAGGTGGAAGGTTGAGCTAGCCAGCTGAGAGGGGAGAGAACCTTCAATTACAGTACACACTTCATCAATTTTATTCTGTTGTTTGAAAGCCCATATTTTTATAATTGCAGGCTCCATAAACAACCAAACCTTGAAAAAACCCCATCAAACACAGCTGGTAGATCAGTGAGCACTAACTGTCACACTTATCAGGGGAAACGCAGCAGTGCAGAATGTATGCCCCAAAACAAGGGGTAAAAGGAAATGAATGAAAAACATAACGATGAGATCCAAAAGAATGTCAGCAGACATTTCAGTGGCAAAAGACACACATTCTTATAGACACAGATTCATGCAGATTCACGGACAGACGTAGCCTGTACATATTCACAGTGAGCTGGTTGTGTGCCACAGAGAACTCCTTTGGTGTGCCGCATTACGCTGAGGAGCTGAAGTTTGCTAATTAGAGCTACTGCTTCAGAAATCCTGCTGCCACTGAGGTTTCACCAGAGGAACAATGTTGACTAATGGAGACAAACATTGCATCTATATTTCTACCTCCTGTTCAAGAAGACTTAGAATTTAAAATGTCTCCCCTGAGTTCAGACACGCTCTACTTCAACTTGAAGGATATCTTGAAAACTAATTACTCGGTCTATAGTGAGGTGTCAGCCAGAGAAGAAGTTATAAGGTCATCTGGCCAAACAGCATTTTTACTGATTATCCTTCACAGTTATTACTTGTTTTTTGTGCTATGGGCCAGAAAAATAACTCTATCCTCAGATTTACATGGATCACTAAAGCCTTGTAATTCTAGATGGAACAGAGTTCTCCCTTTTGTGATTTTCTATCCACTTGGACCATTGAGGTGTTGATAAGTTAGGCAGACTCATGTTAATTTTTGTGTGAATCCTCATCATGGTTCATTAAAAAAAAAAGTCAAAATCACGTGCACACACATGCACCCTTTAGATATTTTAGAATGAGGATGTTATCAACATGATTTTATCAACGTCATATTTAAGAATCAGTTTTGCTTTCTAAAGCTTATGTTGTAAAAGTGAACGTGTTGCAAGCAGTTCCATATTTACACATCCAGCAGATTCGGACCAACATTTGCATGCCTGGCCACCAGACAGTACTAATTTTGTTGTGGCCTCCACCAACCAGAAAAGTATCCATCTCTTTAGCTGCTAAATGCTTATGTTTGCATTCCTCAGCAAGTTACTTACTTGTTCTGTCTGTACTGGGCTGGTAGTGAGCCATGGTTTTATCAGAGCTTTTTCACCGAAAACAGCAGCCTGCTGACGCTCGAAATGAGCCTGATAAGATACAAGTTTGCAGGCCTGTAAACAGAAACAATGGGCCAAAAGAGGCTAAAATGCTCTGTAGTAGCATGGATCAATTAAGGAAACTCTGGGCACAGCGTCGGACGCAGAGCACTGTTCATTCTTACAAAGCTGCTCAGTAGAGCATGAAGCACAACACATTTGACCGGGTGTTAAATTACCTGGATCTTCCACATGGCTTTGACATTGTACAGCCATTAAGCCATCCACGCTAAAGACTTCCACCAGCCGAGCGGCTCACCTCCAATTTGGCCCTAAACTGTTTTAAATTGGGAAAAAGATAAGGTAATGGTGCAATCTTTCTGGGCTTTCCAAGTGTTGTTTGACAAAATGGATCCAATTGTGTCATTTTGTCGGCAGTCGTGACTTTAAAGAACACATGTATCCACAGTCTTACAGTGGCTCCTTTCACAGTGTAAGCTTAGGGGAAAAAGCTTCCCTTGTCGGCCAGTGTGGATCATGCCACGTAATTTGACAGTTTGGCCGCTATTTCAAATTGGCTTCAAAGCCTGGACCTTTTCCTGGGGGCTTGTGTAATAGGAAAAGGAACTGCAAAGCAGGCTGGTTATTCTCTGTAGCTCCTTATATGAACAATGATTTTCATGTCAGGCAAAGTCATTTCATCTATTGTTTGTACAAAGATTCAACTTAAAGGGTTGAGACATGTAAAAGGTTTAATTTGTGCATCTATGTCTAACTTACAAACAGTGATCAGCTTTAGTGTCTAGCTCAGGATGAGAAAATGTCATCGCCGTGAGGAGCCGAGCCCGTTCATGTGCAGCACATTTTTACAATTACACATTAACTGACACTCTATTAAGTTCTCAGAGATGCCAAAGGACAAGTGGCTTTTTGAAATAGTTCATACGTTGTGAGCTGTGTGCGGCCGTTATTAATGAATCCCTGGAGAGTGCCCTGTTTTACATGACCGAGTGATGAACAACTCACAGCTAGTGTCCAACATGAATAACATATGATGAGTGGTGCTTTAATCAAAGAGCAGTGTGGGAGTTTGTCTCCTAATTAGACAAAAGCAATGACACTTCAAAATAACCTTTCCCTCATTTACATACATAATGAACAATGTGAGTGGAATGAAACTAAAGGGATAGAGGCTGCTAGAAATAAAACAGAGACCTCATTTATTTTTTTCCCTTGTCCTTCTATTTATTTATTTCAATACTATTTGTGGTAATGGTACATAGGTAGACGCAACATAGAGCAACATAGCTCTGAAGTACAGCACGGACTAACAATACATTTTCACATGTCTAATCATAAGACCAAGACACATCGCCTGTTAGGATGCACCTCAGTGCACTGGGAGGCTCATTAGGACGCACCAATCGACCACCAGGAAGCGAGTGATGAACGACTGTGTCAGCTTGGGAGCTGTAGTTTGTTAAAGTTTTCCCACAGATCTGCCTCAGAGAATTTCCCCCACAGCTCCAATCAATGCTGTCTGTCTGGATACACAGGAGAAAAACTGTGTGTGACTGCCTACTGCTGTGTGTGTGTGCGTGCACGCATGTATGGATGTGAGTAGGGACAGTCAAAGGGGACGTAGTCGCTAGGCTGGCATGAATGCATTAATACCATGTGTGTTTACTCTGTAGCTGTATTTGAGTGTGTATGACGTTGGTGCATGTGTTCATGTACTGTATGTGGGAGTGTTTGTCAATAGATTATAGAGCTGCAGCAGAATGGAGCAGTGATCAATGCCCTCCTTTTGTTATGTAGTTTGTTTGTTATGACTGTACATAGACTTCAAATTCATTTTCTTGAGCCCTACCATAACCCTAACCTTAACCAAGTGTCCACCATAGACTTTAGTAATGAACATTATGGGGTTAAGCATATTGGTCCTGATAAAGGTGTTGGTATCCATGCTGTTAGTGGGACCCCGCAATTAAAATATAAAAACACCCCCTACACATGCGCAAACATTTATATGTATATACTTGTGAGAGACTCACTGGCATAAGGCTTCCCCTAGCCCTTATCATAACCTAAACCATTGCAGCAGACCTAATAATAGCCAAAGCCAAGCCAAAATGTCCTCACTCTTATGGTCTAAGGCTCAACATGGTTTCAACTAAAAAAACCCACACACACACACACACACAGACAGACAGACACACACAGACACAGACACAGACACAGACACACACGCACGCACGCACGCACGCACGCACGCACACACACACACACACACACACACACACACACACACACACACACACATACACACACACACACACACACTCTTTTTTTCCTACAATACATTGAAGTTATTTAGCTGGCGCCTTTATACAAGTCAACTTCATAATTAGTACCGTCATCCATATGGAATGGATATAACCCAAAATCTACTACATTTAGAAAAATAGGAGACAGAGAAAGAGTTGTCTTTCATTTCCTCTGTCTGTTTCTCACACACAGCATACTCCAGCAGCTTCTGGAGGGCCAGCAGTTAATTTAGCAAGTGCCATATGTACCGCACTGACATGACACACACACACACACACACACACACACACACACACTCATGCAAAGGCCAATGACATCATTCTGCGCTCAGCATGCTCCAGTGAGTCCTGTTGTCATGGTGACCCAGTCACACGCACTTAGTAACTGTACTAGTATGGCTGCCTGTCAGTGTAGAGAGCATGCACACAGGCACAGAGACAGCACAGCTTTAGTTCTCACATACATGCTGAAGTATGTATGCATATAATGTGGTGAGACACTCTCAGCAGTGCATGTACACTGCAACAATGAAGCCTGTCAGGTGTTTAGTTTTTTTTATGGTCCAACCACAGCTATACTTGACACAAGTGATACACATGTCACATGTTCCCCCCGGATGATTATTTTCCAATCAATTAAGAACTGTGTCTCTTTGAATGGCTCCATATTTCCATCAACAACAAAGCAATCTGGGCTGAGATCAGGCCTGTGGGAACAGCAGGACGGAACAACAACTCCCATGAGTGCACTGGCTTCTCAACTGGACCACATAAACTGTCAAATTATTTATCATCAGCCAGAGGAAAGCCTGCAGCTAATTACCCTCAATATTTCACAGCTGTATTATGGCTTTGAGATCAGGAGGTTGTCTGTTCATGTGTGTGTTTGTGTGCTGCACATATACAATATGCTACTGTGTGTGTTTGTGCGAGGTGTGACGGAAAAGGCACAAACAAACACAATGAATTACTGTTAGAAGAACATGAGTCTGTGTGTATGTTTTGCTGTGTGTTCAGTGTGTGCTTTCCTGGATGTGTCCAGCTCTTGTCTTGATCAGTCGTTGAGCGTGCAGTAACACAAAAAGAACACAACATAAACAGTAAGTTTGTGCAAAAATGTAGCTTCAGTGTTCTTTTCATCAGGCACAAGACAACCTTGCACTGATGTATCCTTTTAGATCCCTGACTACAAAGGAACCTGTTAGCATTGAGGATTGTCAAGAGGAACAGCTGAAATTGTGTTTTTATAAATCAGGTTGTGTGAAGCAAATATTGGGACTTGTTTTGCCACATAATTCTGTATGTGTTTTCATTATACCTCAGGTCCAGTTGCTGGGTGCGCCCACAGACCACTGCCAAAACTGCTCCATTAACCCTCTTTTCTTTTGTAAATATGTACATATACTGTACATTTAACTGCAACTTATGTAGTGATGGAGATTCTATAATGAAGTCAGATTAGATGGCTAATATTGTGACCAACCAAACACTTTCTTTCTGGACTCTCAAATGAAGCATGAGATTAACAGAACATAGTCATGTTAGGAGCTCTGTTGTACTGGAGATGCTTTGAGCAAAATGCTACATCAGCATGCTAACAGGCTCACAGCGACAATGTTAATATGTTTATGTTCAGCGGAAATAATGTTTATCATATTCATTACCATAATTCTGTGTGTTAGCATGCTGACATTTTCTAATAAGAACAAAACACAAGCCAGCAGGCTGATGGAAGTGTAATTAGGATACAATAACATTTTGACCACAGGGCTATGCTAGATGAAAAGTCAAGGGATCACCTGTGTTATTACAATTCATGCCAGGGATTTCATGCTGCGCCACATTCCATGACAGTCCATCATGTAGTTGTTGAGTTATTTCAATAAAGAAAAAAAAAGTCACTTCTTGGTGGCACTTAAGGAAAAGCCAGGGGAGTGCCAAAGTCACTAGAATACATGCACTGTGACTGTCTGTGCAAAACTTTGACTTCCATGTCAAAGTAATACAAATCTATACACATGCTAAATGGCTGAAAGCAAAAGATTTAATGCTCACACTCAGTTTTACTGGGTGATTTGAATTAATTTACAGTGTCCCCTACACTTTGAATATCCATCAGTATCTTGAGCTATCAAGAGATCACACCCTGCTCCTCTGTCTCTGTCCCTGTTTGTCTTTCGTCAGTATAATTGTGGTTGTATAACATGGTTAGCGGAAGCATATTATACCATCACTATGAGACACAATGTAATCAGGGCCATAATTCGATCAGGACCTGCTGCCACCTGCTCTTGAGCAACATTGCTTCTCTCACAACGACAAACGAACTGGACAAGGCTGACTCACAGAGGAGCAAACAGAGTTTTCGGCCTGACTGGTAGGTCTTTTTTTCTTTTTCTAGATTACAAGCGAATAGAAAGGGTGAATGAAAGGGTGCAATCATTTGAATTTGAATTTATGCTAGTTTAAAACTTCACTAAAAATACCTCCAAAAGTCTGAACTTAGTGGTTGGAAACATTCATGGTGGCATGAAATATAATTTGGTGTAAATGGGTTAGAACATAACCACAAGTGTCCTCAATCTGAGTGACATTACAGCTTTGATTCTAACCCATGACCTTTTGTTTCATGTCGCCTTCTCCTTCATGTCTCAGTCTGGCTGTCTGTCTCTCTCTCCTACACTTACCGCCTCTCTATTTCCTGTACATGATTTAATAGAGCAGAGCAGCACAGCATCACCTCTGGACTGTTACGTAACACAAGGCTGCTATTAGAGCCTTTCTACCATTAACCTGCTTTTGAGTTAGGGCCCTGACTGTCATTTGCTGCGTATGACTGCCACAGTGACATGTCAGCACAATGACCACATTCAGTTTATGCAGTAAAATCTGTGGCTGTGGCTGCAGCCCAGTACCCTATCACCATACTGGACTAGTTGTTTTATATCTAGTGCTAGTGAAAATGCGAGAGGTAGTGTGCAATTTATTTAGCAAGGCAGAAGGTCAGGGTGCGGGGTGAGGTGTAACAGTGTTGTCTGATTTTAGCAGGACAGTGGAGAGAAGTCGTTTCAACTATGGCAGACCCCAAAACCCTGTCAACAGCTCCAGCTGACCATTGAAGATGCAGTGCACCAATTACCGCTGGAATAACTGTTAAATCTTCTACGTCCAGAAAACCAGACAGGTAAAGAAAATACCTTTCAACTACATGAGATGTTGAAAAAACTTTTATCTATATTTTAATAACAATAGTTATCTTTCTAGTGCATTTTTTCTGTTACTGCAAATACATCTGTCAATGACAAAACAGTATTATTTTAAACTGAATCGAAGGATTTCTGACACCTTCTTCAGTAGGAAAATATTGTTTGAACCAGTGTGATTTTCTGAGAGTAAAAGGATTTACACCATACATCGCATGGTGCCTTTGAAAATAGCATTAAAAGGGCAAGAAAAGGGTTAAAGAAACAGCATTTTGCTGCAAACAGCTGTCCGCTACAGCTGGATACAATAATTGTATTGGTGGTGAGACTGAATCCAAAAACTAAAACAGTGGGTTACAACGATAAGGGAAACTGCTCAGCTGGCTGACAGTTCTCTTTGGGTTGATCTCTTTAAGTGACTCGTATCTTATACAGGTCAAGTGAACCAGTTTTGATATACAAATTTTGATCATCGCTGTTTTAGCCACAGGTTTATTTGCTGTAGCCACAATGTTGCAATTGTCTGCAAAAAAAAAAAGATGACTAGGGTTGCAGCAGTAAGCCATTCTCAAAGTACCGTTGCATGGAAATTGTTGATTATCATTTTATGCACATTTGCTTTTGTACAGTATTCAATTCTGCCATATGCAATTAAAAAATATTTTAAGGTTACAGTATATCACGTTTCATGTCTGTCACGACATAATATTTCGTGAAATTATAAGAAAGCATTTGTCTGACAAACTCCCCCCCCCTCTGTTTTGATTCTTAATAATAACGATAATAATAATAATAATGAGGCCAGGCTGCAAACTTGTTGTAAACTCAGCAGAGAAACTGCAACATCATTAACTTGCCCCTTTTCGCCTTTTCTCTTCTTATAACAAAGGACCACAGGGGAGATACCACAGAGCCAGAAGATTCCCTCATCCCCCCACCTGCCTTTGTTTTTCCTTTACTCCTTCTTAACCGTCTGTATCAACAAAGCAAAACCAAAAAATCCTAACTGGCTTACATTTTTTTTATCAAGACGAGATCTTGTGAGGAGAAAAAGTAAAGCCAAATCAATATATTTTTAATTTATATGTGTGCCTCTCCTTCTGTTCTCTACCTACCCACTGTTCACCACAAATTAGCATCACAACCAAACAAGGAGGTCTTTAAAAAATAACCTTCAAAGTACATAGAGAAGCCACTCAATTACACGGACAAGAGTCACTAATGTCCTCCCTCCCTGCTTTCTAGAGATCATTATCTCTCCTCACAGTTGCATGACTGCTTGACAGACATGACATGACAATCCAATACATTCAGACCTGCCCACTGAAAAACCCCGTCTTACTGCTGGCTTCACATTTGGCGGATTATAATCATGACTCATAATTACCCAGCAGCCCTTTGGCCGGTCAGACCAGGCAGCACAGGAGCTCAGGGACGCATGTGTTCATGTGCACATGTGCACATGGCCTCTGCCTGTGTGTACATTTGAATGAATGTTTGCAGAGCTGCTGCTGTGTTTGTTCTGTGTAATCTGGAGCAGCCAGTTTGTAGTAGATCAATTCCTCACAAACAGAGCCAGGCGGCCCTATATGTTTACAATGCAAATTAAGCAAGCGCCCCAAAAATTGGACAAGGGCCCACCTCCAACTCGTGCCAAAGCGCATGTCAATGTTTAGTCACGTTATGTATCTTGGGATTGGTCAGATTTTACACTCTGTGTAGACAGTGAAAAGTCTTGTGAAGGATGACTTTATTCACTTGAACATATCACTCTTGTTTCCTTTCAGATACGCAAGGCTTCTATTTCTGCCGGATGCCAAAGCACTTTGCAGCAGTTCAGTATAATTCAGCATGGAGCAGACAGGAAGTAACACAGCAAAACAACAACAGTCATAATACTCTGTGTTGACGCCAGCACAAAAGTGTCAGAATGAAGAGTACAATCCAAGTTCTTCTTCTAATCTTTTGGTTGGGAACACCTCTTGTTGTCCTGTTTTTAACACATACGTAAAACTGCGTTTGCGGCTCACAAAGCAGCTTAAAGGTACAATATGCAACATTTTTAGCTGTAAACATTCAGAAATAATTGGAAATTATTGACAGAATGTAAAAAAATAACAGTTTTGACATTATAATGTCGATGTACTATGTTGAAGAGATAGCTACTGACGTTAGCATGCTGTCCAGCAAAAATCTGCCTGTTGCAGTACGAACAGTCCTGTGCTGTTGATGTCAACACCAACACAATCCTGGTGCTCCAAGCTCTCAGTCTGTACCATTAGATGCAAGGCTAATCAAGCATGCTAGCTAACAACAGCTACAGTTAGCAGCAGTTAACAGCTACTCTGGCCATATGCTGCCCCTTTTGTCTTGAAAATGAATTTGACAGGAAGCCAATTCTTGCATTTCACACCTTGAAGATTATTCCCCATCGGCTCCAACATTGTACTGCAACTGCAACAACTAATAATCATGAGGGTAACTGAGCAAACATGCAGATATCTGTGGCTGAAATTCAAAGGAATTCTACTGAAATATCTTGAGAACTGGACATTTAAAATCCAGGATTGTTTAGCCACGTTGAGACTCTTTCTGAGGGGCTTGGTTGCCATATAACAATAGTATTTGTAACCATGATTCCCTGTCAGATGACTCCAGAGATTTGTATGACAATAGCAAATCCTCCATACCAGCTATATAAACAGATGACATGTACATACGTATAGACAGGAACCATATAGTCAAATAACAAGTGCTGCCAGAGGAACAGCAGATGGATAAATGTGTGGTGAAACAAACACGTGCCTCTACACACATTACATACTTCCAATTATTTTTTTCCCTCTCACCCATATGCCCTCGTCATCCTTTTTCTCTTCTCTTTTTCGCCTTCCGTTTCCAATCTCAGGCTT
The DNA here is from genome assembly GCA_903131615.1 of Diplodus sargus. Lineage (NCBI taxonomy): Eukaryota > Metazoa > Chordata > Actinopteri > Spariformes > Sparidae > Diplodus > Diplodus sargus. Next base: position 315,910 of record CAEMYA010000153.1, on the reverse strand, counting down.
CTCTGTCCCACTGAACTCCGACCTTTGTCCCCTCCCCCCGTATTAGTCTAACAGCCGTTATAGGAAGACACACATCCACACACACACAAACATGCTCACACACACACACACACACACACACACACACACACGCACGCGCACGCACGCACGCATTCGTGCACCCACACATAGAGCCAATAACAGACATGGAGACATGTAGGCAGACAGACATGAGTTTTCACTCCCGGTACATTAAGTCATCAATACTTGACCGGGGCGTTAAGATGCACATTATCTCTGCACACAAGTACAAACACACACTGCCAGGCCCCAAAACACACACACACACACACACACACACACACACTCACACACACACACACACACACACACACACACCAGTCAGACTATCACTGTACTCTGCTCTCTGGCCTAGCTGCAGACAGTGCAATATAGATTGTTCATCATTGATTTGCTCTACATTTGTTATAGCTAACAGCTACATTCTGATCTACTGTCAAAACACAATCACACTCCCAGTCACACCATGGAAATGTATTTTATATCCAATTGCCAATGGTAATGCTAATGTTCACAATCTCCCCTTTTCATTATCACCAACACATTTAATGTTTCTGATGATTTAGGACAAATTTTTTTTCGGCTTCCTGCCTATCAGCCAAAAAACAGGGAAAACCTTCCATTATGTGGCCTGATTAGAAAACATACTGCCTGTGGTCATTTCCAAGGTCATATATATATGTTTTATTTATGCCAGATTAAACACTTACTGACGAACCTTACGGAATTCAGGCATTTATGTACGAGCTGGAAGTCCGAACCCGAACGGGAGAGTGAAGAGGCAGAGACGGTGGAAGAGACACGTTTACAGCAGGATGTCTCGTTTTTTTTCCTTCTTACTTTTCACACTCGTGTTTTACATGTAAGACCTGGGTTTTACTGCTGGTGGTCACGATCTACGGCGTGTAAATGACAGAGAAATAGGCAGATTCGGCGTGCTCACTCAGAAAGTCTGGCTGAGGACGGCTGTGAGCCGATGCTTATGTGAGCTTATGCAAGTAGCCTCCTGTTGTAACATCACCACAGGAGCAGAGTCAAAATCTCGTGCTTTAGGAATGGGCACGCTTGTGCGCTATTCCTGTTCGGAAAAAGAGCCAAAGTGAAAAAACTGAGCCACTTTCAAACTCCAGCTTTTCAGGCAAGTTTCCACTGAGGTCCAACACCAATATGCATGTTTTCACAAGAGAAATTGCGATTTCCGGGTGATCACTCCTTTAAAGCCAAACCAGCAAGCAACCAGAGGTTGTCTTTCAGCTCAAATTATAAAGGCTGACAGACAAAAAAAGAACTTGAACGGAAGTAGCCTACCAACAGTAAATGGAAAAGATCTGGCGAGTTTGTCTATTGTTTCACTGAAGCGGTTTGTGAACACTTTTTCAACCAGGGTCCTGTTCTCATAGGTTTTGCCATTGTGACTAGGTCATCCTAATATGTACCTCTGTACCCTCAAAAACAATGTATGCTGGCTGAGGCAGCACAAGCTTCCTTAAACTCTCTCTATATAAACCTCAATTTAATATTTTATTTTATATTAACAATCTGAAACCCTTGTATCTGAGTCTGGCCAAAATGATGTCTGCTGCTCAGCTGCTCAGAGCTAGTCGGCCCTGGAGGAGAGAGTCAGGTACAGACCTTCTGGAGGCATGAACACCCAGAGTCACATCAGATCTGATCCAGAGCCATTTACCAACAGGACAGAGCTCAGAGATTACTTTTTTCAACTTTTCGGATTATAAAAGTGACTTTATCCTCACACATGTTTATCAACCTGACTGCAGCAGTGATCCACTTAGGTGACCTCCATTGTCAGGTGTTTATGTTCTGTAATGTTGACTGCTGACTGGAGCTGGAGGGGGACTGTACTTTACTTCATGAAAATAAAGTTACAGAGAGGAGAGGGAAAAAGAAGAGAGAGAACCAGAGTCTTAGATGCATGCTGAGCTTATCTTTTGGCTAATGTACAATAAAGTAATCTGGCTTTTTGGGCCAGGCCGAGTAAACACTTGAGCAACTAACACCAGGTAAAAATTGCTCATGAAAATGAGTCTCAGTTGCCTACTTCCTTCCTCTGACTCTCACCTGACATTTATGCACTGTTATGCAAAATTGTGAATTCCTCTGGGTTTGAACGCTGTTGAAATTAGTGATAATGTAAGTACACAACTTAACTAAATATATAACATAGGTTAAGTCGTTTGAGACATTTTGATGTAGAAATCCAACACATTTCTTAAACTGCATTGGATTTACTCAGTATAAGTCCCAGGGTCTAAAATGATGTAACACAGTATTTTTGCTGCCTCCTTTTCCACAATTTCCTTCTCACTAGAATGTCAGTAATTAAATACAAAGTTCAGCATCCCTCTGACATCGGAAGGGTAAAACAGACCTGCTGATTTTCCCTAACATGCAAGTGAGGAACTTGAGTAAAGGTGCAGTATTTCTATTCCCAAAGCTTCTTTAACCAGTGTATGGGTCACTGAGTGGGAGTGTTGCCTCTTCTTCCTACACACATACGCACACATGAGCACATACAGGAATGGAAAGAAATCTATTTTTGAAAAGCAGAACCGATACAAAGGTTAACATCACATACACACGACTCTGAGGAAGTAAACTGTAAGCCCACACCATGTCACCATGGGGCCATATTCAAAGGATAACTGCTAACATATGTACAACTTAAATGCAATCAAAATCTATGAAACTACATAGGGAAATATAAGGTCATCTTAAATGTTAAAAGATATAATGGACCTGGTCAAATTTGCAGTCCAGCTTTCAACAGAATTTAACATTTCAAAGCTTTGCAAACCAATATTTTATATTAACAATGGCCGTGTTATCAGAAAGAAAAGGAATATGATGTTTTAGAATCTTCCAATCTTGTTGCTCTCTTCAGGCAGCTGTGTAAAAAGCTCTGATTAACACCTGTACACTACCTGGCCGACAACAAGTTAGCAATTAGCTTGTGAACATGGTGAGAAGTGCATTTAGTAACTGAACGGTCAGATAACAGAAATTGGTGAAGACCGATCAATAAGGCTAAGTACTGAACTTTGATTAATCAGAAATAATGACTCAAAATACACGCTGATGTTGCTCTGTGTGCAAACGGGCAATAACCTCACAACATCACAACCTTATGTGTTGAAATTCTGGCTGTAGCGTTGCTTTCAAGTCACTAAAAAAATCTATAAATGTACATTTAAAACGCATTTATTCTGCTTTAATGTAAATCTGTTTTTATTATTATTATTATTATTATTATTATTATTATTATTATTATTATTAAACCACTCAACTAAAACCAAGGTGTCTGTCTCCTCTTGAATCCAGACGCACAATCACAAATTAAAGTGCCACTTGAAAAAGACTGTGAGCCCACATTGTGCAATCTTGATGATTCACAGAAAAAGTTGCTCTGATCGGTGATCCTGTGGTTTGCAGTGTTTTCTCACAAGGTCCTGGGTTTAAACTCAGTCATTCTGCATGAGGCCTTACTTTGTTGAGTTTCTGTTTCTGTAGGTTTCCTCACACCCCAAAGGATAAATGCATGTTATGTTTCAGAAATATCCTTGTTATTGCCACGAGCAAGGCTGTGGGCTCAGACATGGACGACCAGCAGCACAACACTGCTCCCTACTCCCTACATGCTGCTGTTAATGCTTGTTCTCATCTCTCCCTTGACAACCAAAGCTTCTTCCTGTTCTAGCTATTATTTATTATACTTGTGACAGCACTTCCTTCCTTGTGCATTATGTATGTGTTATACCATAGCCATACAGGTCTGGAATATTCTGTTCTGTTGCACATTCAGGTTCAACCTTTAATGTATTTGGATGTTTTTGCGCAGCACCCTGAGATATTAACCCAAAGGGAATTCTGTCCTGAATACTTGATGTGCTTTTTTAATTCAAGGTGCCAAAACAATCTTTATGGTGATTTTTTTTCTCATCGCCATCATTAAAAAGTCCTATTCCTAACACATTTAAAATCACTGATACTGAGGTATGGAGACTTTCTCAACCTGTCAGACTTTATATATGCTCTGGGGAATGGTGACGGAGAGATGAAATGGAACGGGGGATAGAGAAAAACAGCGCAGGAACAAATGTCTACTGGCTGTCGTCATTGGTGTAGTGGATGTTGCTATGGAAATGGCCCAAAGTTCAGGCCATGGCAAACACAGGTAAGTGTTTGGGTGAGTGAGACAGACCAGAAGTGACATGTCCTTTTACATTTCCATATTTGAAATGAATATTGCTGAGAGTACATTTTATGTTTAGGAAGATTAAAAGGTAGGGCTTCTCATGTGAAAACTGAATACAAATGCATGCAATAAATTAGCAACCAACAGAACCAACTAAGACAGAAGTATATATGAAAGTATGGAAATGTATCAAATGTTTTTTATACAAGGAAAAACATACTATTGTTTTTTTCCTTTTACCACTAGTTATTGCATGAATGTTGATGAAGGTTCTCAGTCATCCAGGTCATGGTAATTCTAAATGCTGTATCGTCAGCAACTGGACTTGTTTCAGTTTCTTGAAACATTTCACTTGTCAACCAAGAGGCTCCTTCAGTTCTAACTAACTGGAGGAGAGTTGCAGGCTTTTCAACTCTGTGTGGGAGTGTCCTTACAGAGTCGCTAAGGACACGTGTGAGCTCTGAAGTTCAGAGTCGTTAGGCCCACTTGTGGATTATTGACCAAACCGGCCTTCATGTGGGTTGCTAGGGCTAGGTGAGCCCAGGTGTGAATGGTTGTTAAGCTGTCTGGGGACGGAAGTCAGAACTGCATTGTAGGTGGCTGATTTTAATTGTGTAGGGTTAGTATAGTATACCGGCACCAGTGGAGACTTTAAAGGTCTGTATTGTAGTCTTCATAACGCATATTGTATTTCAAATAAACCATAAAAATACACTGTACAACTGACCAGACTGCTTCAAGATTCATACAGATGCCTTCGACAAGATGACGAGCCTGTACTGAATATTCCATGTTATGGCTGGCTGAGCTGCAGATTACTGGTTGGTATTATCTCTTGAGCAGCTTCTTCTAATTCTTCAGTTCACACTGCTCACTGTGATGAAATGCCTGAGGAATTTTAGGAGTATGCACTTTTTTAATGAAAATGATTTAATACAGGAAGAGGAAAATGATCTTAATGTGGTCTGACTGCAGCTAGATAGAGAAGGCACGCTCCTTTTAGCGATGTTAGAAATGCTATAAAACACACAGTAAAGACGTAAAGTTTAGATTGAATTATTTTATGGTGCATATTGTACTCTGTACCCTGAGACTGTTAAAGCACCGAAGCATTGTTATATTTGTTTGCTTTATGTCCAGTACAAATTTCCCCTTAGGAACCAATATAGCAATGTTGAATTAAGAACTTGAGGATGCTTGCTTTCATCTCAAATTACTCTGATGTTAAGAGCAAAAGATGTAAAATAACCAGCAGATAGCCAGACTATAGAATTAATGTGTTTATTTGTCTTATCGTCTTAATTTTTTAAAATCAGCAATACTGTACACTAATTACTACTCACTCACTCACTCCATCACTCACTCACTCACTCATTGCTCCTTTGGAAATCAGACACAAGTCTGGAAAGTAATCAGCGTGCTGAGTCCAGGTCTTATTGGCACCTACGCTTCACTAAGGATCCTGTTCCTAATGCAATTAAGGGACATTTTAAGGAAGACAAAATTACTAATGCTTATCTGTTGGAGAACACATAGTGTAGGCCACTTCCATACCGTATACTATAGCTGCTGACTAATGGAGAACTCATCTAGTCATCTTTTGACGAGACTGCAAGGCTCACAGCAACACTGTCTAGCGTTTACAATTATGGTTTTTGTTATTAAGCTGTCTGTTTGCATCATTGTTGTTGGGATCTGTTGTGGAGACTGTTGGATGTAGTTGTATTTTGTTCAGTTTCTTACCCGCGGACCCTTTGAAATGCGGCCTATACTGAGGAGAGAACAACCAATCTTTGGGTGAGTGGAAAACCTGTTCTACCTCCTGAGCGACAGCCGCCAAGGAAATGAATAGAAATGAATAACTAATTAGAATATGTGTGATAGGACTGTTGGAACTGCCATCTGCTAGAACAGAGAAATTACCCAGCAGCTGACCCTACATCATTCAGGTAGGCAATAGTTTAAAAATGGTGCTGTTACAAAGACTTTAGGTAGTTTACCCCTTTTGTCATTGGGTTGATGTGCATGTCATGTTAGATTCACTTAGCTGTTTTATCAGTGCATCAAAATGTGAACAGAAGTTAATTCATTCAAGACGACAGTATATGCAGATTTCTGAGGCACTTCCTAGAGCTTTTACAAGAATTGTTGATTTTGAAATACTGGTCTAATTTCTAAAAATTCCACCACAAAGCAGTGTCAGTCAAAAAGATTATTTCTGTGTGTGTCTCTGTGTGTGCGAGAGAGAGAGAGAGAAGCTAACCTCTCCGAGTAGAGCCCTGGGAATTTAAAAGACATAAATCATCCCAAGCATCTTTTTCTGCATTGTAATCCATATCTATATCTATATCTATAATCTAAAAAAATATACACGCATATACACGATATATGTCTGTGACAGCCCAGTATCGGCAGATAATGTCAGACAAACGACCTCCGTCAGCCTCTATATCTGAGTACCTTGCAAATGAAATGCAATACTGATGGAAACCTTTCACACACTTAACACACGTCTTATCTTGAAAATCATTTTATTTCATGTCAAGCAAAGTTTCTTTGTGTGCCGTAGAGCAGACGAATCAGTAAATGTGGAAGACTGAGATCGTCTCAGTTTATGTAACATATAATCCTGTTAGCTGTGCCTGTGATTTACTGCAGGTGCCCTGTATTTATCCTGCTCCCACGGGATTGTTTACATATGTGTGATATTAGCTGCTTGTTTGAGCTGACAGGGGGTTGAAGCAGGGCGTTCCTCATAACTGACAGATTGCAACATTGAAGGTTTTCAACAGAAGACGTTTTTTGCTTAGTTCTTCAGTTTTTTTTTTTTTGTTTGTTTGTTTTTTTTGCATCACTTGCCTTTACAGAACAGTACACATCCAGCTGATCTTAAACTGGCAACAGACAGCTTTTGTCATTCTGAAGTAAAAAATGACTGTGCAGTATAATGGTTCTAAAAAAAAAAAAAAAGATTTGAAAAGAGTTTGAAAAGATTTTTGCACGATCCGGCACAATGGAAGTGCATCTGCCATTGTGCAACCAAAACAGGAAGAGACGCTGTTTTCCCTGGTCACTATCCCTGGGTTACAGTGGAACAACTGGAGTAACTGTGAAAACTCTGCACTGCAAAAGAAAAGGAACACCACCGATAGAACAGGCGAAGAAGGTGAAGAGAAACTGAGGTCAAACTAGAGTGAGCAGAAGGCCATTCACTGGAGAGCACTAGTGTTGTGTCAATATCTGTCCCACCCTCCTTATGTGTGTTCCACCTGACCACCTTATCAAAACAACCAGGTGTTTTGCTCTGCCTTTTCATAGCACTGAGATCAGGGTTTTTAGTTCAAATTGGGATTATTAAGGTTGTTTTTTTGCCTTGAACAGTAGCCCAGCTGCTAGCGGTAGCCATGTCAGTAATGCTGTGTTTGTGACGGTGAGGGGAATCTGTTTCTGCTTCAAGTCCAAGCTCACTCTCCATTCAGGTCCACTTGGTCACCACCAACTCTTGAGAAAAATATTAGGCTGTTTAGCTACCTACATTTGCCAGCTATTGTTACCTTGTCTGTCTGAAGATTTATTGCTGGGACGTTTTTAATCGGTTTATCAGAATTGTTTTGATACTTTGTTAAAAATGTTTATAAAAGCGGTGAGACAGAACCAAAACCAAAAGCTGAAAGTGTCTGAAATGTCAAATGAAGCTCAAGGGAACAGAGTTGGGTGGTGATGTATAGGTTTATCACTACAAATGGCGCCTTTTAAATGATACGGTTAATCTATTGCTCTGAATCAGAATTGACTTCATTAGCCAAATTTATGTACGCTTGGAATGGAATTTAACTCCAGTTCTACATTTCTCTCAGTGATCTCTACACAGAGCAGTGCAGAGATAATGATTAAGACTGCTTTAAAAACTGTTGTCTACCATCTGCATGGTCTGATCAGCCTTGACTGCTCCCTCCGCTGGCTGCAACAAAATCTGAGTGTACCGTCCTAATCAATGCTGCCAGCTTCACTAGTTGCATCTTGAACTCTGCATTTTGAATCAACTCACTTTGAATTCACCACATGGGAGGCTGAAAATAGAAGGAAAATGAGGAGGAAGTCTAAAATCAGGTTAACATGGAGCACCGAGCAGCAGCTCTTTAACCTCAGCACCTCACTAATTACCGTACAGGGCTTCCTCTCATCCTCTCTCCCCATTCCTCCCCTGTCAACCTCTCTCTCACACGCACACACACACACACACACACACACACACACACACACACACACACACACACACACACACACACACACACACACACACACACACACACGTGCACACACCCACACACACACACACTCACGATCCACTGCACATCTGTCCTCTCTAAATGTAGCTTTAGCGAGATGCACATATTTCCACAAAATGAAGATAATCCAGAGTAAATATCGTTCAGCCAATCTCATTCAGATGGATTACAAAAACGAATCGTTCCCTTTCCTAATCCTCCTGCAAAAAAACCCAATTTGAACATGCTGATGCTGTAATCATGGGCGGTTTAGTTTACATTAGCCGACGTAAAGTAGTCACTTACCAAAGCCAGTGGTTAAAGATTAACAGCTGTAACAAAGTCTGCAAAGAAGTTGGGTCAGTTGGGTGCTTTTCATGGTTTGATATTGAGATCTAATTTCAACATTTACATTTAAAATTTTAGAGCACTGGTTATATGGTAATATCATTTTTGTTTCCCCAGTGCAAACATATCTTATTAACACCTGAACACATTTAGGGACTGTGTGAAAATGACTGGTCCTGAGATGGGCTGAATGTTCTTTCCAACAATATTAATATTTGCCATTTTCTTGGAAACAACCTGCAGCCCCCTTCTCTATTATATCTCAAAATAACTGCATTAAACTGTTACAACCCTGTTGACCTTTAATTAAAGAATATTAACAGAACTACCTTAAAATTAACTAGACATAAATTTTCACAATGTAAACCCACCAATTCGCACATATTAGGTGAAATAATAATGAAATGGTTGTGCTGTAGATAAGTCACTCAGTATTAGCTACTTGTTACGATCAGACAAGCAGGTAATGATACAAAGACATGACTGTTGGCCTCTCCATATGGCGAAATGCACATTGAATAATATTCCTCTTGTCTTTATATAATGCAGACTCACTGGGGAATGAAATCAGTAAGCGGTGAGGAAAACACAAAATACTCCCTTCAACAAAACCATAAAGCACAACACAACCCTCCCCCTTCTGTGACTCCCCAATACCTGCCATATACTCTCTCTCCAGTTTATGTGCATGTGCCACTCACAAAACAGTGTGACATTCATTACAAGACTGGTTCATGACATTGCTGTAAACTTTACACTGCTATGGTATCAACTATAGACTGTCATGTGCAGTTCTCAGTAACAACTGGCAATACCACATTTTAAAATGTCTGAGATTCTGGCACAAGAGCCCTTTCCCCTTTTCTGTAAGATCGATCATCTTGATTTGTCAAGTATTTTCAAATTGCGTTGGTGAGACTGTCAGTGGACTGTGATGATCCTCCAACAGCAGCAAATGACAGTTAATGTTGATTTATGGCACATGCAACTTCCCGAGGATTTGGCAAATGCTTTTGGATGTTTCTCAAAAAGTCGGCCACAGTGGAGTAACTCCATCCATAAATGTGAGATGAAGGTTGTCATGTTTTTCAGATTTCAGACTCATTTGTTCTCACTTTTCTGCCAGTCAGAAAATCACCAGAATTACATGTTTAAAACAAATGTACGTTGTAAGTCCCCATAACATATTGGGACAGCATGGCAGGGTAGGAAAAGCCTTCGTGCCTAAGGACATATTCTCACAGCATTTGCAGTGAGCACGACTTGGAGGATGGCAGTTCAACCAATGGCCCTCATCTGCTCTCCAATTGGATTTAGAATTACAGCAACAAAACGATTTACAATACAGGCGAGACTGGGGACTGTGTGTGTGTGTGTCTGTGTGCGCGCTCCTATCTATGACGCAAGAGATGATTTATATAATCTCCTCTGTGTCACAGAGCACAAGTGAGGTTAATGTGTATCTACCATGTTAGTGTATGTGTGCCTGTGTATGTGCTCAGTCACAGTCCCTGCGGTGGACAGTTGACCTTGGGTGGGTTGTCTGCCTTCTACTCTTTAGATCCTGTTACTGTAAATCCAAACTATGCATATGGACTGCAGACTGAGAGTGCTCTCGTCCAGACTGCCTAGAGTTTTAACATTCCTTCCATCCAGGATCTGTGTGGTTTACGTCTGTTCACCCTGCTGCCATCTGGCACAAGATACAGAAGTACCTGCTGGCGTACCACCAGACTACAGAGCAGCTCCTTTTTCCTGCCTCAGTGTACTCATAGTGTCCTATTTTGGCCTTGCAACTCTACATTTTGTTTCACTCATCGCTCCCAAGATTTTTTTTTTCTTTCAGCTGTTGTTTTGATTAGGAGAAACCCGTGATAAACCAACTTTACACTACCTGCTCAGCACCAAACAGCAGGCAGACAGTTAGCGATGAGAGAAATGAAAATATCCAATTTAAATTAATCGATTGGCCAGGAGCACAACTCCAAATTAATGTAATGTCCTCAGTGACTACTGGGTCATTAAGTCGACAATAAGCAGTTAGCTGATTTATGTTAATAGTGTCAAAATATTGAAATATTTAAAAACATTTGACACTGTTTCAATGGTCATGTTACACAGTATCGACCACTGCAGTGTCCATACAGGCCCGCCTCCTCACACTCAATTACGTTAAATGCTGTTTTGCTTATCACACAGCACACAAGCCTCGCCAGCTTTATCTTTTTATACAAATCGAACATCTTATGTTGTCAAATTTGTGTCCGTTTTTTTCCCTTGGTATCCAACATGGTTTCAAGGCATAGTATTGAAGTTAGACATATGAGCATCATGACAACAGTATCACATCTTAGCCATAAAAAAGTTTGATTGATTAAAGACTGCTGTTGCTTTAATTCTGTGTGTGTTTACAGGTCTTGGTCTAATCTGATAAACTGCCACCAGTAATGTCCAAGTTGCTTTGTTGGTAATGTAGGCACCAGGTTTTGAAAAGCAGGAGGACTGTGTAGAATATAAAAGCAAGTGTCGCATGTGTTTTTAAAGTGTTAATGATGAGTCCAACAGTGTTATAGGAGTGCAATGCTAGACCAGTGAACTGCTTTTCAAACCCTGACGACTACATTACCCACAATACATTTTAGCCACTGATTTGTCATATTTGGCCATTTGTGTATGGTGGTCTTTGTGCTTATGGAGAGGCCTGCTGCCAGACGATATCGCCAGATACACTTCAAGCGCCTATATTTCTGGTGAGAATGCTTTCATGATGATCTATCTTTGTTTTTTCGCTCCTTCCCTAGTGAGATCGGATATCTCCTGATCTGCTCCACCTCACCCGCCACCAGCCTCCAGCACCTCTGTCCACCCACCCACACAAGAGACACTTTTTCCTGAGCCTTCCACCTGAGCCATTCACCTGCAGTGAGCTTTCTCCCCGCACCGACAGTGGAGACTAACCCCGAGCTGGAACTCATTCGAACTTCATTCGTTCATTCGTCTGCTTGCTTCACCTTCTGTGTTAAATAAATCCCTTTCAAACTGTTCCCAGCTCTGGTGTCCGATTTTAGGCCTTAAAACAACTTCCAGCCCATCATAACATGACTGACTTCACTGGAGGTGATTCATCAGATTACACGCAGTTCCCCTGGAGCCACTAAAGACGTTATACCACTTCTTTCACATATGCAGTAGTACTCCCAAAGACCTATACACACTCAATGTGTAGAATTGGTGGAGTTACCCTTAAACACAACGTGCAAACTAGTTGCACTCATACTGTCTAAATGTATTCTATTTGCCACTTCCACATGTTTAAAGATGTCCAACATGGTATTTGTGTAGCTCACCCTGTTATTATTGCTCTGCAGCGAAAATGACCAATAAGGTAACATGAAACTGAATATATTATTTAATGGAGTCATGTAATGAGACGCCTTCGGCATTGCCAGCTGAACAGATGCCATCCGCCAAAATCAATTACTGTTTCTCAATAGCAGACACAGTAAGTTTGCTGTTCTACTTTCTTAACCAGCTACCTTCAAAATTAATACAGTAATGTTACGCCAGCAATCAACTGTTTCTGTTAGTTACAAACTTGATAACTAATCAATGTGTTAAATGTTAACACAAAAATATAAAATGGCACACAAACAGTCAAGGGAAAAGTATCAGGACTGAACCTGAGGTCAGTTCCAATTTCATGAGAACGGGCTCTCAGGCTGTAGCCATCTTTCAGCATTATAGCACTGCTCTTCTTTGGACAATTCACAACCAGAAGCAATAGAATTTAGCAGACAGCCACCCATGCTGCCATGGCGGCAGGTTCATGTGCCAGCGTGGCAGTGTGCATGGATGTAGGGAACAAGATAGACAGATGGAGGATACAGAGAAGCTGGGTGGATGGCAAGAGTACAAGAGTGGTGGGGGACGACAGAGAGAGAGACAGAGAGAGAGAGAGAGAGAGAGATGAAAGATGGACTGTAAAGGACACACGCCCACATGAAGGCAGGTTGAAAAGGCCGAGCCCATACATTCTGAGCAGAAATGATAGAGGAAAGGCGAGTGGAGAGGGTGGAGGAGAGATATAAGTGAATGTTGATACATGGTCTGGTCTCTAATCAGCTTTACCTCGTGTAATTAGAGCTAAAGTAGGCGCATACAGTAATCATATAGCTCATCCTCATGTAAACACTGCCTTACATATGCTGGTTTAGGGTGGTTGCGCTCCCTGAGGTTCAGTCCATCTTAGTCAGGCTTGTACTTTGTTGAAAAATGATATTTTTACTCAGACAGGTGAAACATTTAGGTGATGGACAAGGTTCTTTCTACATCAATGCAAAACAATTCAACTTTTATTTTTAAGAAAGTGCAAGGCTGGATTATCAACTATCCAGCATAGCCAAAGGCTCCAGTCTGTGCAACAAATTTGTATTCCTGGATTGCTGTGTTTAATCTTGTTACCAAACAGCAAATCAGGTAATATTCCAAACCTGTAACTTCTAAACTGTACACACTGCACACACAGCCAGAGGAATGGGAGGGTTTGCCTCAGGGCTCACTATCAGGTTAATTCATTAACGCTACCTTCAAAGTGGAAATACAGTCACAGATATCTAGGAAAAAGGAGTTTCCACTTGACTACAGAAAATGTTTGTTCAGGACATAAATCATAGTCATATAATGGTATCAGGACATACATAATGAGAAATGGCAGGACAGAAAGGCCCTAGACACTTACAACATGTGAGCTTAAGAAGCGATGGTAAGTATATCCATGCTGGCTGGCAGGTTGTTGGCACAGAGACTGCCTCCAGTCTGTCTGAGCTAAACAGAGCCCCTCAGAGTATTGCTGGGCTTTGAAGCCAATTTAACACCAAAGCCTAATTGTTTAATTAAGCAGGTCTAAAATGGTGGACACATTTAGTGTCACTACGCAGAATTTGATCAATTTGGTCTGATAACATTTGGAAAGTCTAGACGAAATGCACCACTCAATTATTTTATTCACATTCATGTAAGCAGAGCGCTGAACCGATAGTTAGCCACTTGGCCAGCAGAAGTCTCTATTATGCACACTCACATGAAGCTATGTGAAAGATCCAGTAAATTTTATGCCCAGGAAGTTGAAAATGTTTGGCAACAGCTTTCAACGAATGGCTGGGGCTCTGCCCTCCGATGCTGTATCGAGAATTCCCACAGTAGATACATGGGCTAAACATGTCTGACTCCATGAGCTGACTCCATTGTGGTACTGACATTAGATTGATACCGAACTTCACAACTCACACACAAGCATTTCACAACCGAAATGGGCGTCCATATAGATATTGATATATTTCTTACGGAGAGTTAGCGTAAGAAATCATTCTTCCTTTTTAAACGGGTCCTTAAGAAATCCTGATGAGAGTCAGATTCACTAAACATCTTTCAAAGTCACTTCATTGATTCATTTAGCAAAAAGAAATTCAACTTTGGAATGCATCATTGACTGCTGGAGAAGTGTTTTGCGTGAAATCAGTGTACAGTAAATGGTGTTGCAAAAGAAAGTGTCTCTAGCAGCATAATAACTGTAAAAGAACAGCTTTATGCAGAAATCCGATCCTGACAGATCTTAAGAATCCATCATTTTGCACAGAGTAAATGACTTCTGTTGCAGTGCGCACACAGTAACATGCTGACCAGATGTGGCATTAAGTAGGCCATCCCAACAAACATAGAGGATCAGGGTAACGATCCTATGAAATAGCTAATCCCAAAGGCTTTCAATGAGGGGCTGCCTGTTTGATCTGCTCTGCACTGGAGCCAACAGACGCCCTATCAACGATTCAAGAGCGACGTGTTTGGCAGGCAGTGAAAACCTGTCCTCTGAGAGCCTTCTACTTGAACATTTGTCAGAATCTTTCTTTCTCACCATCAGGTGTCTTCTGGGTATCATTTGGTAAGCAGTTACACATTACTTCAGAGGCATTTTCTGTCTCTCAATAATAAGAATGATAGACAGAGGAGAATACATTGTCTTATTAGATTTGAGGCTAAATTACTAACTGGACAATAAAACAGTATTCTGTGCTGTTCTATAGTAACAGAACAGTACTCACAATCTGTCAGTAATGGACATTCAAGCAACTGCAGTGGTTTCTACGGACATTGCTTGCTTGCATATGCATGTATGTGTATTGGTTGGGGTGTTGTTGTGCATGTGGATGCCTACTGTTCTGCTAAAAGCTTTCATTCATTAGCCATGGTCTTCACACATTGCCACCTTGGTAAAGAAAAAATGTTTAAATTCCAGTGCAAAAATTCTAGTCAACTTTTCCAGAGATGCAGCTGGAAGCATCCTGACTTGAAATATCATAAACTGGCATGTCTTGTGTTTGGGCCAGGACAGGAAAGCTTTGCAACAGATGATTAAAACAACCCAGAACATCACTGGTACCCATCTGTAGTGCATCAGTGACATCTGTGAAGTGAGATGAGGAAACTAAAAGACAACACCAACCCTATCCACAGTCTGTTTTCCCTGCCACCTGACAAAAGATACAGAAGTATCTGCTGCTGTACCACCAGTCTGGAGAGCAGCTTCTTTTCCTCAGGCTGTGAGACTGCTGAACTCATCCTTACTGCTCTGCCATAAAAAACATTTTTTCTTGTGTAGCATCAGGGACTAAAACTTAAGGAAAGCTTTAGTCCCATTCTTTGATCTTCTTTCAATGAAATATCCTCTCCAGTTCTGACATAACTGATGCTATAGCAGCATCTACAGTAACTTATTGAGGAGCTGCCGCCGTGTTTTCAAAACGAACAGTTGCTTCTCTCGCTGGTCGTCACACCTAAACCATATCTGTAGTTCCCAGTAGTTCCTAAAAGGTTACTGATTGGTTCAACCCAGGTAAAAAAGTAGTATACTTTAGTGTATTAGTAATATGAATAAAGTACATGAAGTATAAAACAAGTATGCTTCTCGGTTTTTGTGCTTTATTTGAAGTGTATTTAATATGTACTTTAAAAAGTATACTTCAAAATAGATGTAATTAAGTTCAACTTCAGAGTCCAAAAAGTAAGTATACTAATTTTTGTAACAATCAAATGGTTTTTTAATTGTACTTTTTGAAAGTGTACTTTGTTGTTAGTGTATTTTAAATTTTATAGAAGTTTAATTTTTTTAAGTGTATTAAATTCAATATACTTAGAGTGGTAATTCAACGTACTTATGGGAAGTATCATTTTTGGAAATCAATTGTTAGTATACTTTTTAAAAGTGTTCTATGATTTCACTTTATTAGAAGTGTTACTTCTGTACACGTTATACAGTGCACTCTAAAATAAGTGTATTTTTAGTGGCATATCATAGTACTTTCACAAAATATGTTAAAATACAAAAAATTATAGTGGTAATTTAGTGTACTTTTAGTAAGTACACATATTTGTAATACAGAGTTAGTATAACTTTTGAAAGTGTACACTGATTTCACTTAATCAGTATGAGTTATATGTGATCTTAGTACACTGTAAACAAAGTGCACTACAATATAAGTGTACTTTTTTTAGCATATAAAAGTAATTTCAGAAAATATGCTAAAATGCAAATGCTCTTAGTGGAAATGTATTAATTTACTGTAGCCTACTAATGGAAAGTGTATTTACATTGTTAGGCTGATTTCTGAAAGGGGAATATGATAAAATGATGCAGTATGGACTAAGTAAGTAAGATTCAAGACGAATGGACCCAGGAATTGGACCTACCCACCAGTCGGTTAACACATCCAATTAGCGTGCGCAGCATCATCGACATCCAATCACTATGTAGGAATTTGGGCGGCCACAACGTATCCAAATACATTGACAGTTAATATTTGAAATTCATCACTGGTTCTCAGGCGGTAACATGGTAACTTAACTTTAGCACAATGTGTGGGTTGTTTTATTTCGTAGAGGTGTCCGTTATTGCATCTATTATACAGGATGCATATAGAAATGTAGGGATTACAGTCACCTGCAAGGAAGACCTCCAGTCCAAGCATGGCTGGATAGAGGTGATTTTGCCTGCTGAACTGAAACAGGTGCGCGTGCCAGAAGGGAGCGCGACTTTGGTGAGTGATGGTTTCAATAATTTTAATATTTTCTGGTATATCTAAGCTACCCAGGAGCTCTGTTGACATAGGCTAAGCTAACGTTAGCTACAGCTTGATGAATTGAGTCATTTGACACAGCAGGAGAGAACGCAACGTTAGCCAGCTAGAGGTCCGGTGGAAAATCATTAGCTAACGCTACTATTAACCTTAGCCTAACATTAGCTAGATATTGTTACTAAAGTTAGCTGCTAGCTTGTACAGCTAATGGTAAATCACTATATATATATATATATATATATATATATATGGATAGGATAGAAGATAGGATATACGGTCTTCCTTTGGTCAGTCTGGCAAAACGACTGGCCAGGAGAAGGGGATGAGAAGCAAGGAAGCTTGATTTATGACTTAACAGCAATGGAGCATTGTGATTCCACTTTACAAATAATAATGCTGTGGCATCGTAGAATGTGTTTGCCATGGGAATTACATTTTGAATTTTTGCAAGCTGGGTGCACAAGCATTTAGCAGATTTAGCCAGCAAATATACATTTGAAATGATAAATATTACTTAAAAGACTGTGAAACAAATCAAGTTAATGCCATGCATGTCAAGATTAAGTCTCCTGTTACAAATACTATCAGAGTGATGGATGGATGTAGGTGGATTCTTGGAAAAGTGCGGTGTAGTTGCTATATGAAGAAATGCATAAAGCTATTAAAAAATTAGTCTCTACACTTACTTAAAGGAGAAATCCGGCGAGTTTTCACATACATCTCCGTTTCTCGAGGTCACTGAGTACTGTCGGTACGAAACAATTATTTTCATTTTGTTTTGTACCGACAGTACTCGGTGACCTCGAGAAACAGACATCTTTGTGAAAACTCGCCGGATTTCCCCTTTAAAGTGTGGTGGTTTGTGTGGAAATTTGCAAAATCATTCTCTTAAACAAGATGTACGTTGTCAGTCTGGTTCACAGATGGTCAAGATGGGTGAGGTGCTGAAGAGGGACCTCAAATGGCAACGTACAGCACAAGTCGGGTCTGATTCCGACGACACATGTTGCAACATGTTTGATCAACCCAAAAAACATAAACCGGTATGTTTAAAAATGTAACCGCCTTCATCAAATAATGTGCAGTGTTCCCCAGAGAATTGTCAGAGTTTACAGTGGTGGATTATAGCCTATTGGTGCTGACATGCATGTAATAGCGCATTTTGCGCTTGCATTGAATTATGTCCCAATGTCAAAGTCCAAACCCAACCTAAAAACCTATGCCCTTGGTGCTCAGGGTAAAGTCTCGCTTGATGTTTTTTGCATAGGTGGTTGTGACCAGTGAAGAGGAGAATGCCATCCCTCAGATGGAGTCTCAGTGGCCAGGGGCAGCGCCTGCCGTTTTTGTTGAGATGGACGAGGCCACATTAAAGGCTCTGAAAGGTGGGTGGGTGCATATGTATGCTAGTGATGCCAGGGTTATCTCTGCCACCACCTGAACCCTCCCATACACCTGCAGCCATTGTCATTGAGGTCATGAAGTGAATTCAAGTCATGCACCCCACTGTTAATTTGAAGAACATGAATGTTACATGTTATGTCTTAGAATACAGACCCGACTTCCCACATATTACAAATTTTAAAATAATCCACGGCCATTTTTGCCATCATTGTCTACTGTTAATACTCCTTGTTTGAATTTCACTGATTGAGCAATATGGCACAAGTGACAGTGGGGTTGGTACGGATATAACCACAAGGCCTCTGGCAGACTGGTGCAGGTAACCACAGCCGTGGGTATCTGTACCAATACCATGACCACAAGTGCCATATTGCTTTTATATATCAGTTCCACTTCCATCACGTTTAAGATATCAAATTGTGTTTTCAATCATATATGTAGATTTATTTATTTATTTCATCCACTCCAAGAAATAGTTCTAATCTTCCATCTCTGTTGCCAAGCATCGAAATATATCAATCAAGAGAAGGGTCCAGTGAGACAGGCTATATGGTTTTATTCACACAAGAATGTGTAGCAGTTGCTTGCAGGGTTCCCACAGGTCATGGAATTTTTTGAACATCATGGATTTTCAGGAAAGGTCAGGGAATGATCATTTTTGTCATAATTATGACACATCCATTGTCATGATTAATTGACAAATCCACTTTTATCATTGATAATTGTATTTCAATGTCATACATTGTCTATCTTGTTTTAATTCATGCCCATGTCTCTTTCCTGTTTTCACAGATGCAGTGAGGGAGCGATTCCCCAACACAGAGGTGATCCGGGCCCTTCTATGGAGGAAGTGCAACAATGAGAGCTACAGGGCCTTATCTCATAATCAGAGTTAGATGTTGTTCACTGAAGTTAAAGGCTGTATCTGCTTTTGTATTAGTGTATCATCTTTCTTGTGAGTGTGTTTGTGTTGTTTTCCCCTTTTTGTCAGTTGTGTGATCTATGTGTAATATGTAGTGATGTGTAATTATGTTCCTGTTATTGTGTTATTATTATTATCATTATATGTCCTTTGCTTGAATTATGTATTTTTGTTTGAAGTGTAATAAAATTTCTTTTTCTGAAATACAATTTGTAATCTGTTGATGTAATGCATTTGAAATGTATTGAAATATAATACATGTAGTATAATAGCAACATTTATGCTTAAGTGTAACAAAATGTGGATAAAAGTACAGATGAAATATACTTCAAACACAATTGTTTTCAAGAAAACAATATAATAACATTGCACTTAAAGTATGTGTCTATGATGTTTAGGTTGTTATTGAACTTCACTTTAAATACATTATCATTGTCATAGTGGGACACTTTAAAACCACTAAATATTTATACTTGAAATATTAAAGAGGCATACTAAATTAACATAGTTTACAGTAATAATAAGTATGATAACAGTATGTACAAAATGTACTTAAACTCAACTGTAAGTTGAGCTGCAATGCCTTTTTAAGTTTATTTCCATTAGAATGGTGATATAATGTAATTGTACTGTAAGTGTGCTTAATCACTCAAGAATCTTGATTTTCATTAGTGTAATTTAGTGCACTTGAAGTTTGAAAAAAGTTGTTCCATTTTAGCATACTATTTACACTTAAAGTGTAGTCAAATAGATTTTAAGTTGAACTTGATACATAATTGAATACACTTAACTACACTTGGATTTGACGAAAAAAGTACAAACTGTACTTAGTACACTTTCAAAAAGTATATTTTTAATAGATTTTTTTTTCACCTGGGAAGGCTTGTGTGTTTGGAAAGATGGATGGCAAGGTAATGTCAACTATTTTAACTATGGATATAAACATGGATATATTTACTGTCACCTTAAAGGCTGATTGCGAACGTTCTTACCTTTCAAACACTTACCCAGCTTCACATGAAGCAAGCTAGCATTCACATATATCAAATGTTGTGCCCATTCCCTGGCATAATAAACAATTGACAATCTGATTTCTTCAGCATAATTAAGAATGAAGACTTTTTATACACAGAAAGCTAGCCACCCAGAAAAATAAAAATGACCAGAAATATGGCAAAATTGGTGATATCAATGCAGCTGCACAAGCTGTTTTATGACAGCTTACAGAAACAGCTCTATGATCAACATGTTTCTTCGAACAATGAGAAAAATGTCCCATTGCCTGCTGATAAGCACCGCTAACAGGCCGACGGCAGGAAGTGAAATACTGCAAAATGGGAATTAGTCCGATAAAAAGGCTTACATAGAGCTGCCACTGTGTACATGTTCAGCTTTTAAACCTTGTTTTGCACCTTTTCATCAAATTACAAACTAAACACTATTGTTTGAGAGAATAATAGACTGTGTTATTGAGAAAGTACCTGCCCTGGTGTTAATTAAGTCTGTCAGCCATGGCAGCCACATTTCACACCCTGTGTGTATCTTCACAGTTTGAAATGAATAGCTCAAACCCATAGGTGTCTCACACATCTTTCAAGGTTTGCAGTGGCTGATTCAAAAGACAGCAGGCCTTCACTCAGCAGTGCACAACAGCTCTCTCATCTGTGGACTACTCAGCTGCACTGGGCAACAATTTTGGACAGATATAGATTTCAGCTTTAAAATGAGATTTGAAACAAAATGGTAATTAGCTGCCGCCTGAACTACCTTTGTGTGATTACATTGGTTCAGGCCTCTTGGTTGACCCTTGAGGTAGGAAGCCCAGCCCTACCATGTTGCCAGTGGTGGTGGCAACATACTCTATTCAAGGCCATATGAGAGCACCTTGTGGAGGAGGGGAGAGGAAATAATAGACATGCAGCAGAGTGTGAAGTCTCAGCGCACTTACAAAGAAAAATCTTGTCTTTGTATCCCTGTTGAAAATGAGCATTATGAAGAGGCAGAGGAGTGGTAGGGGGCTTGCTCATCACATGGCTTATGCTATCTGCTAATCTGGAGCAGGGGTTTCGACAATGTGGAGAAAAAGGGCACCAAAGAGTCCTTGAGGATCTAAATAAGTCCTTAAGGGGGTTTAGAGACGTGTCCAACACATTTCACTGAAATATAATTCACTACCTAACTACCCAACTTGATAAAGAATAAAAATGCTGTGATCCATGTATGTGTAGTAGAATGCCCAATACTAAATCTGATCAACCTATGGAGCAGCAATGTCATGACCATCCTCACATATACTAGCATGGAACCAAAGCTGATATCAAAAGGACTACTGCATTCCAAACTTGATACCGGCGAAGGCATCTGTTACCCTAACAACATCACAACCCAGAAAATGTTACAACATCACCCAAATGAGGCAGAGGTGCTTTGAATGTAGATATATTGAATATATATATAGTGCTGAGATTGACTCAAACCTGGAGGAAGACGATGACCTGGTGCACAGCTGTGATGCACAATCTTGCAAGATCAAGAAGATATCACATAAACATCACATGTTGATAGTGGCTTTCATCACCTATCGAACAAACAGCCCCTCTAGAAGCCCTGCTGAAGACAAACAACATCCATCTTGCGCAAATATCCTTCAAACAACACAAGCACTTTTTTGCAATGGCATCAGACCTCCTTGTGAACAGGATAATTCCCTTTTGGGAATGGGTACAATAAGAGAAACAAAGCTGTCATCCCACCACAAATGGAACAACTGTGGTTTAGGCTTTGGACGTCCACTGATCACAGGGTTGGCAGTTCAATCCCCACTCCCTCCTGGTTTGAAGTGTTCTTTGCGCTGAATTTCAAATTGCTCCAGATGATCAGGTCAGCACCTTAGTAGCTCACTGTCAGCTGGTGTGTGTTTGTGTGTGTGAAAGTGTTAAAGAGTAACACACAGAGGATTGAAGTGCTATACTAGGACCAACCAACCAACAGACCAACCAACCAACCATTAGTCCAGCCAACCAACCAACCAACCAACCATTAGACCAACCAACCAACCATCAACCAGGTGATGATCCATTTTCCAGATGGCAAAAGGATTAATAAAACACAAGTAAACAAAATTGAGCATGGCATTACCCACAGTTATTTCATCTTATCTAATACTGTACACAGTTAAAGAATTAATGAGTATAACTGATGTGTCTCCACCTGTGTGCAGGTAGAGAAACTAGATCCTGTGCTATCAGGTGTTGCTGGACTCCAAGAACTGTCAAAGCGCCCCACCCAACCCCCCACCGGTTTGCCCTATCGACCTGCCAGCTTCACTCAACCACCTGCTCGGCAATGGACAGAAACAAAGTCCACACACCCGAGGGCCTGTGGGGCTTGTGTACAGAGAGAGGAGTTGGGGGTTGACCTTTTCCCCCTTTCTGAGTGTCTTCCAACAACAGAAAGGCCACTTAATGTGGGGGGTCCATGAAAAAGCAGGGGAAAAAATGAAATGTATCAACTAAAAATGTCCTCTTGTGAATTTGAAACTACAGCACACACAGAAGCTAAATCATTAATACATCAATCAACACCCATCGCCTAGCATGCAAGGTTGAAATAATTAACATGTTGCTTCAGTTAAAACATCTATCTGCCCTCAGGCTTGCTCTGAGATGTTGAGCACCAAAGCGCTCAGCATGCACTAAGTTTAATAAAGACATCATTTGGGAAAATTACAGATCTTAAAAATCTCACAATTTAAAAACCACATTCAAATATTATCAGGCACTCGTCAGAGAGGTTAAGATTACATTTTAAATTCAAATGTATCACACAGAAGGTGATGATTTAATCAAACTGGCAAATGAGGAGATGTCATGAGCACCAGACTGAAAGGGTTTGTCTCAAGATTATGTTTAAAGATGTGGGCATATTGTGAGGCCTTCTGCCTCTTTTGGCAGAGTGGTCTACATAAAAAACCTCACAGAATCAAAGGCAAACATTTTGAATTAACCAAAGAAACAGGATTACTCTAATACTAAGATAATTGGGTAAATGTGAAAAGAGTTTGGCTACAGGCCCAGATCTAAATCCACAGGGAGAACAACTAAACTCACTGTAGATATAAAGAAAAACTGGGTGGTACTGCTCCCCCTCCTTCTATATTTAGATCCTCTGTGAGCACTCTAAACGCATATAATGCCCTTTTGCAGCCCTGTCATGATGTCAGCAATGTCACCTCTCACATATCTGCCTGTGTGCTAAAACGTCAAGATGTGTTCACTTCAGGAGGCGCAGAATTTAAAAGAGACTAACGTTGAGCTTCATGAACGCTGGATTCTTCTGGCTTCTGGAACATGACCACAGTGTCTTACAAGCAATAAAAAAAGGTTGTTACTACCACATCATGACCAAATTCGGTCTCTTTAAGGGTGTTGTATAATAACAAAAGTTGTTTTTTTTTATGTACAAGAAAATATGTACATTTTAAACACTGGCTGAAAAGTGCAACTCAAGGATTTTACATGTGAAGCTTAGTTCACTTGCCACTTGCAGGACTACTCAGCCGGTGAAACAGGTGTGCACTGTCTTTTGTGGCAATTAAGGTAGTTTTCCCATGATATGATACGATACGATATACTTTATTGTCCCGTTCAGGGAAATTTGTCTTGGACTCAACAGCTGCGCCATAAATGCCTTGACAGCCACAAATGCCTTGACAGCCGCAATGACAACAAACAATACATCATCAGCCATACCATCACTGACAAATACATAACAAGATGAAATAAACCTCATGTAGGGCTGGGTAATATATCAATATACTGTCATCATCCTGATATGAGACTATCTATCTTCTTAGATTTTGGATATAGTGATATTGTGACATGACATGAGTGTTGACTTTTCCTAGTCTTTAAGGCTGCATTTACAGTAATGTGATGTGATTATCTAAACATAACAGACTGTTTCTACAACTGTTCTTATATTACTTAGTCATTGTATTCACGTTATTGATAGCTATATATCAAAATCTTATGTTAACATATGTGAAATTGCCAGTTGTCATACCTATAACAGTGTTGAAATATTAATTTGCTATGGCAGTCATGAAGTGATTTGGAGCAGATTTCAGAATATTATTTCAAGGCCATATCGCCCAACCCTACCATAATGATGTCATAGTGATGTCATGAGGTTCAAATTGGAGATGAGGGGATTAAAAGGCAGAGAAGATGCTTGGCTCTTCAACAGAGGGTCCATGACCCCTAAGGGGTCCTTACAGTTACTTCAGGGAGGTCGCCAAATCTTTGTTTAACACTATACTTTAAGTTGCTGTTTAAAAAATCAATAATTTCTTCTGAACATACACACTAAGATAAATCCAACATATCATTAGTAAATGTCAACTCATTTAAGTTACACAACATTGTACATGATAGTCTACCCATGGTTCTGCAAACATGTGAGCGAGCTAACCTAACTGTGTGCTAAATAACAGTGCAGCTCCTATCCACATGGGGAAATAGTAAACTGAATTATTGAAATATATATATGACAGTCATCTGTATTTTGACGTCTACGGACATTCTTGTCAGCCACAATGCATTATTTTGACTTATCGAGCAAGGAGATCAGATTACCTCTGTAATGTGTGAAATAAAGAAGGCGAGAACATCTGTAAAATTTTGAACTCTTAATTAATTTAAATAATAAAAAAAGAGCAAACTAAAAAAACATTCTTTTTTAAAAATATGACCAAATAGAAAAAGACGGTTTCAGTTGCCAGTTGCTTCCTCTCAGCGTATCTGTGCAGATGAAAAACAGACAATTGCCAAGGCAATAAAACCGAGACAAGAAATGGAGAGGAGAAGAGAAGAGAGGAAGAGGAGATGAGTGGAAGAAGACGGCTGAAGAGATTCGGAGGAAACAAGAGGAGGAATAAGAAGGAATAGAGAACAGAGAAGGGAGGGGGAGAAAAGGAGAAGAGGAGGGCACACAAAAAGAGAGAGGAGGCACAAACAGATGAGGAAACAAGAAGTGAAAAAAGCAAAAGAGAAGAGAGGGAAAGAGAGCAAGAGGAGGAGAGGAGATGAGAGGAGAGGACAGGAGAGGACAGGAGAGGAGAGGAGAGGAGAGGAGAGGAGAGGAGGAAACATGATAGTAAAAGAAAGCCAGCCAAACAAGAAGAGGACACAAAAAAGGAAAGTAGGGAAGAGAGGAAAGGAGAAGAAAGGATTAAAGAAGAGGAGGAATTGTGGAAAGAAAAGATCAAAGAGAGCAGAGGAGAGGCGATTCGGGCCACACCTATATCTACTCTGGAGTCAAAAAGCTACACCTCTCTGCTTCTGTCCTGTTCCCACAGACTGTATCAGCTTTCAAGACACACAGCACAGTTTGACCACGAACTGGCCAGTCCCAATGTGTCTCCTGTTGTGAACCAGTGAAACCATAAAGCCACTACATGTGGGTTCTGGGTCAGTTAACTGGGGGGGAAAAAACACACTGAATGACAAAAAACTACAGAATGTACCTAATTTGAGGCTGCAAATATAGCCTGAAATAGTGGTGTTGCTTTGACCAGTCCTGTGTAACCATTGTGTGTCTGAGACACACACACACACACACACACATACACAGATAACGAGAGAGAGAGAGAAGAGGGAGAGGTGTGTATGCTTTACGTTTCCATTCAGTTTCATTTGGTTGGTGTTCTGATTTCAGGCATTCATGTAGGACACACACACACACACATACACACACACACGCGCGCGCGCACACACATACAGAGAGGGAGAGAGGGAGCATTTCCAACCATTGGATCATGCAAATATGAGTCAAATGTTTTACCCCAGGCAGACACAGGGTAAGATTTAGGCGCGGCTGGAAGACTTGCCTCAGTGGACACACACGGTCTGATAATTGGAGACAGCGGGGATATATCTGTACAGTCACACAGCTAAGAGTGAATACTCTCACTGGGAACATTCAACTTATAATTTATTAACATTTCTAACCCACTAAAGGTCTAAAGTGTACATCCATACTGCTCTGGGACACATTAAGCAGATAAATAGACAGAAGAGAATCGACTTACTTGTTGGGAATGTCTCCCACATGGGCTTCATGTGATGTCGAGACGGCTGTATTTCTGTTTTGTCCCCTGAATCCTGCCGTAAGGAGCGCTAATCAACGGGTTTTCGCGGCGGTGAAATCCAGCGTTCACGGTCCAGCTGATGGCTGCGGACCGAGCGAGGGACCGGGCGAGCGACTGGCTGGCTGACTGAGGCGAGCAGAGTTGTCTCTTCAGCACCACGCCACTCCGAACAGCTCCCGCTGACGTCACTGCCTAGCTACGACCAGCCACGCCCACTTCCCCTAGCGACCGCCTCCCGAGACTGAGGGAGAGAGAGAGAAAGAGAGAGAGGCAAAGAGAGATAGAGAGACAGAGAGAGTGAAACAGCGTAAATCACACATTTGATCAAACCCTAGGCATAACTGATATGGATCTATACCTCTGTGCAATTTATATACACCCAGTAGATTCTCCTTATTTTGAAGAAGACATCTTGACACTCTCCATTCAGAAATTGCCTACTTCCAGGCCCAGGGAAACGTGTGTCTAGCTGGAGATCTGAATGGACGAACAGGAGATTCACATACTCCTCAGCTCTTGGGTCTAGTGTAGTAGACTATGCAATCACTGACATGGACCCCTCCACTATCAGTGCACTCACTGTCAGACAGCAATCCCCCCTTTCAGACCACAACCAAATAAATGTGTTCTTTAAACTCTCAGATCAAATGAGGGACACAGAAAGGGAACCCAGTAAGCTGTTTAAATTAAATACTTCTTACAGATAGGCCCCAGACAGTGGAGACAAATGCATCATGGCCTTGAACCCACCTGAGCTGATGAATGACACATCAATATATGACCAAAACCAATGTCTCTACCAGAGATGGTGTAAACAAAGCCACTGATGATATCAATATGATATTTCATAAGGCAGCTACTAAAGCTGACCTCATAAAACAAAAACGAAAACCTGCTAACAGGCAAAACGCTGACAGATGGTTTAATTAGAATGTGAGACCATCATAAAAGACCTGAGAAAAATAACAAATGAAAAACATCAACCAAACAACCTAGCCCTACGCATTAGATACAATGATATTTTGAAGAAATATAAATGTACAATTAGGAACAAAAAACAAAATTATACCCACATGAAACTTGAAGATATTGAAAATGACATTAATCAGAATCAATTCTGGGATATGTGGAACAAGTTCAACATTAAGCAACAAACATTACCCATCCAAAATGGTGACATCTGGAGAGCACATTTTGAAAATCTGTACAAAGACATACCAATAAATAAAATCAATTCAGATCAATGTATTATACAAGAACACCTCCAAACATGAGAAGAAACAGTTAAAGACAACTAAAACCCCCTTGATTTACCAATTACTTGGGAAGAACTGACCACACAGACAAAATCTCTCCAGCCGAGGAAAGCTTGTGGTCCAGACAGCATTAAAAATGAATTGCTCAAATGCAGCACCCCAGAGATGCAGGGTGCAGTGTTAAAGTTGTTCAATATTGTATTACAGTCAGGATGTTTTCCTGATGTCTGGTGCAAAGGGCTAATTCTCCCCACTCTTATGAATGGGGAGAATTAGCCCTTTGCACCAGACATCAGGAATCAGACCCAAATAACTACTGTGGCATCTGTATCAGCAGCTGGCTTTGTAAATTATTCTGTAGTGTTCTAAATAAAAGAATACTAGATTTCCTTGAGGAACACTCCATCCTGAGTAAAAGTCAAATTGGCTTCCTCCCAAAACACAGACCATGTATATACCCCTCACACTTTGATTAACAAACATGTACACCAAACAAAAAAATGGTAAGATATTCACTTGTTTCATTGATTTCAAGTAAGCTTTCGACTCTATTCGGCATGAAGGGCTCATTTACAGGCTTCTACACTGTGGTATGGGTGCAAAATGTATGATCTGGTTAAATCAATGTGTTTGGAAAATATGTGTGCTGGTAAAATTGGAGACAAACAAACTGAATTCTTCACCCAGAGAAGAGGTGTACACAATTTAAGTCCAACTTTATTTAATGTGTATATAAATGAACTTGCTGTTGAATTGGATCAATGTGCTGCTCCTGGCCTCTCCCTCCTGGATAGAGAGGTGAAGTCTCTGTTTCATGCTGATGACCTTGTTCTACTGTCTCCTACCGAACAAGGACTACAGCAACAGCTGGACATAGAAAGTAGTACTATAGAAGGGTACTGTCAGAACTGTGCCCTGGCAGTAAATATGAAGAAAACTAATGTCATGATCTTTCAAAAACGCCCCAGATGTCAGGAGAACAAACACCAATTTACCATAAATAATCATATTGTTGAACATGGCATGAGTTATACCTACCTTGGTATAACCATTACAGCATCAGGGAGTTTCAACATGGCAGTAAATGCACTAAAAGAAAAGGCTTGAAAAGCCCTACATGCAATTAAGAGAACATTTTATAATTTTCAAATTCCAGTCAAAATCTGGCTTAAAATATTTGATAGTGTCATCCAGCCCATTGTGCTGTGCGGTTGTGAAATATGGGGTCCACTTATCAGAGCTATACCCGCTGGGACAAACATCCAACAGAATCTTTACATGCAGAATTTTGCAAATACATTTAACACGTAAACAGAAAACACACAAACAAATGCATGTAGAGCAGAATTAGGCAGATATCCACTGATAATCAACATTCAAAAGAGAACGGTCAACTTTTTTAACCATCTGAAATCCAGCCCCCGAGACACCCTCCACTCCAAAGCCCTCCAAACCCCAGAGCTGGGCCCAGAAAAGAGTCCTCTGTCAGTTGGTACTGAGGCTAACTGCCCCTTCTCAGACACAGTCTGACCAGCCTCACAACAACACTGCTCTCAAATTATAACACAATGTAAAGAAACCTATCTGGAACACTGGAAAGAAGAAACTAAAAGCGAAAGTAGATTAGAATGTTATCTAGCCCTAAAAAGAGATTATGAGTTAGCAGAAACAGATCCTGACCAAGTACAAGCTCAGTGTCCATAAACTGACAATCCAAACAGGAAGACACAAAAACTCATGGCCAAACCAAACCAAAAGAAAACAGAACTTGTGGTCACTGTTCGACAGGTGAGGTTGATACAGAAATGCACTGTCTCCTACAATGTAAACCATTCACTGAAACAAGGAAAAGGTTCTTTTAACACATTCAACTCTGTAATCTCAGATTTCAAAGAACTGAATGACCTCTCAAAATTAAAATACTCCTGGGAGAAGAGGACAGGGCATATTTTGCTGCCCAATATGTATCAACATGCCACAACCTGAGGGACAGTGAATGACGACACGCACGCACACACACACACACACACACACACACACACACACACACACACACACACACACACACACACACACACACACACACACACACACACACACACACACACAAACTCCCTGAAGTGGAATGATGATAAAGAGATTGGAAGACCTGTTGTCTGGAAGCTGATGGATTAATGATCTAATTAGTAAATCCCAGTAATACCAGTCTGTCGTCACTCACGGCTCCTCTTTGTCAGTTGTTGTCATCAGGTTTTGAAGTTTAGTTGTAAGATGTAGAGTTTTTTTCAAAACTCAGTCCTGAGATAAATTAAGTACATTTTAACAAAATCTGACACAGACTACAGCAATACAAAGTGATGTTGAGTCATCCAATTGATGCATTATATCTTAAGACACCCACTGCAACAGATGCATTGCTGTCTCAGAGAATGAATATATAATGTTCTGTATGAAAACTAGCTGTTTTTGAGCTAACAGGTATTGATTAACATCCTGTCAGTCATACGCTGCTGCTCCACTGTGATCCTCAAATGTAATCTATTAATGTGAGTTGATTTAGCTTGGTGAAAGATGATACATTGAATGTGTCATAGTTTTAAGATTTAGTGAACTGAAAGTAGGAAATATGAGTAAAACATATTTCACTTGCTCGTAGAAATGAAGTGTAAGCCCTTCAGTTGTCGGCTGTAGACTGAGGGAAGAAAAATGTGATGCACCAGAAAATGTCGTGTCAGCAGAAGGAAATTCAGAGTAACAAAGATATACTGTAACTTCGGCAGTTAAATCAGGGAAGGAGAACAATTGGTAGCTTAAAATCCCTGTGAGCTGAACCCTATAAAATTACATGTCTGCGTACCAAATGACGTCAAAGCTGAACGAGGCTGGTTTTTTGACCATTTGTTGAGCGGCAGTGCTGAGCTGTACTACAAGCATGAAGTGCACGCATATTTATAATAGGCTCAAAATCATGAAAATTATATGTAAGCTTAAAAAATTCAAATTAAAATAGAACTTCATTGTTCTCCGGAGAGGAAGATGGTGTCTCTGATTGGGTGATTGGTCAATCCCTCCTACCTGTTGTCTTAAATATGACAACATTTAGCCATTTCATGCCCGGAATCATCTTGTAATACCATTGAAATCACTCTTAAACTGGATCAAACCTACCATTTCTTAACCTTGACATCAGCTGACACATCCTCACGTCTATGCTGGTGTGTGGCTTAGTGTACGTGCTCTAGCTATCTAGCTGGCTTCATGCACTTTACTTGACTACCTTTGTAAGGGGGGGTTTAATGTAAGAGGGAAAGGTGGGTTATTTTGTTCATAGGGTGGAGAGCAACACTGAGGAGAACAAAAGAGTAAAACTTCCAAACTTCAAGGTACAAAATTAAAACAAAAAAAATGTAAACATTTTCTTTGAATGCATTAGAAGAGTCCTAAATATATTAAAAGTCAGCGTCCCAGCAGAGAAGAGGTGGTGGCTTGTCAGTCTTGTTCTCGCCACCGCCTGGTACACCACCATCCTTGCTCCGCATGCCTCTCGGTCCTCTCTGCACACCTCTACCTTCTTTCCTTTCTTTCTCTCTCTGCCAGTCTTATCATCCTTAACATTTGGCCCTGGCGGTTGGTCCCACCCATCGACCCATGCCATTGGTCCCTCGCAACATTCTCAGAGATGTGATTGGTGGTCACCAGTGCCTGTTACAAATACAAGCGCTCTACCAGGTGCAGGTTATCAGGGAATCAAATCAGTCAAGGTGAGTGCAGACATCAAGCAGTGACAGGAAGCACAGACACACACCATTTGCAACAATAAAAGCAAGCAATACAACAAAACAAACTCATGCAAATAAAACACGGCAAACAACAATATGAAATACTTAAAAACAGTCAATTCTGCCTGTTGACAGCTTTTAACATTCTGAATTAGATTGCGTCAAGTGTCTACAAGTGAATGATGATCCTTCATCTGGTTTATAACGCAGCGTTTCATTTCCAGTATTGGCTAAAGAGCTCGCTAGCTGTGCATATGGCTTGGCATTTAATTACTAATGTGAAATGATGTTGTTTTTGCTAATGTTAGCCGATGCTGATGCTTAGTCATAAGCAGTGAGACAATGAATGATGAGCTGTTGATGAGCAGAGATGACATCAGTATAGATAATTTTATTTTAACTGTCTTATGTGGCTGTGGTGGCTTACCGTTTTTCTTCAACAGCCCCATGAGCTGGTGTTTTGGATTTTGGATCGTCAACTCCAGGCCAAAGACAATAAAGGTGCAAAATGTAATGACTACTATAGTCACTAGACACTATAGTCTTTGATTGTAGCTACTAGCTGCCCTAAACCAGCCAAGGAGTTAGTAACTCGAGTTTACCCAGACTAGAATCTTGGATCATGGGGAGTTTCAGTTTGTATACCAGGGAACCGGGCTGAGCAGCCTCTAGTAGTGCGAGTGGTGTTCTGAGAGAGGACTAGCCTGTGCTAGGCTGTTAGCATACTCATTTCAGTAGACATCTCAGCAACTCAGTGTATTGACTAATACTTCTTCACATTTTCATTCACTTTTGACTTTTCCAATCGGAAATTCTGACATAGATATAGATAAGGATTATAAGATGCTAATAACCCCCTGACTGTAATTGTATAATTTTGCCTTCAGCTAGGAAATTAACTTAGTAAACATTATTACCAGTTTAAAAGCTGCATGTTATGTGGTACTGTCATTGAGAGCATGTTAGCATGCTGACATTAGGCCCGACTAAACCAAAATAGTTTATAGTCTCATGAAAAATCTCTATCTCAGCTGAGAAACTTTAATTTGTCATCCAAGTTGCAGTCTATAAGAAACATAATTGAGGTCTAAATAATCAAACAGAAATACACTAAAAAGCTCCCCTTAGGCATCCATTTGTCCTGGAGGATATATATATTTTTCCTTTCATTCTCCTCAATAATTGTCATCACTATGAAGTATATGTTGTGAGGACATCTTGTGTATTTCATGCCAATGGAGCACCTTTGAAATGAGCTGTGAGATTGAGAATACAGACGAGGATCAGAGAACGGGAGAAAAGCCAAAATGAGTGTTTTTGTACTGTGTTGTTTTCCCCTCCAGTGGCAGTAAGGATAGATGTGTGAGCCTCCTACGCACTGTCAGGTTTCATCCTAAACTGTGTTGCAGCTGGAGTGACTTCACTGCCCATACTGGCTTCATTGATGGTCCCGCAAATACCCTTGCTACATATACGTGCTCCTTGTGAGCACCTTCCTGTAAGTTCAGGCGCATAAGTTGCGACATATTTTAATACTTAAGGTTAGACATAACAAATTCATCAAATTTCCTAAACGTGTGCTGCTGTGAGTACAGTGTTATCATACCGTGAGAAACATTATTGGCTAGAGCAGTGAAAATAAAATCCAAGGTTTTTTCTTTGAATTAAAAATAAGGGAAGGTTTGCTAATTGGCGGGCAGGTCAGAGAGGCAGCCTTGAACTGAAAGAGCTGCAAGTTTAAGCCTCTGTGGTTGATTCACACATCAAATGCTGCAATCACATCTTATCATCCAAGCAACCTCCACCGATCAGCCAACACATTAAATCTGCTGACAGGTGTCCTGCAGGGGGGGCACTGCCAGTAGGGAGTGCAGCTGCCATGAGGGGGTGTACTTGGTCTGCAACAATGTTTGTGTGGGTGTTGTGTGGCATCCACACAAATACTATTAACCCAAGAGGAATATTGCAGTCGCTGTCGCTCAGCGGGTAGAGCAGGTCGGCTAGTGATCGGAAGGTCGCTGGTTCAAATCCCAGCTCCAGGCTGAGCTGAGCTGCATGTCGAAGTGTCCTTGAGCAAGATACTGATATGTGCAGTTGGCACCTTGCATGGAGGCCTCTGCCATCAGTGAGAGCCCTGCGATGAGCTGGCGACTTGTCCAGGGTGTACCTCGCCCAGCTACAGCTGGGATTGGCTCCAAATCCAAAAACCCCCACAACCCCATAAAAAAAGGGATAAAGCGGTTACAGACGATGGATGGATGGAATATTGCATTGCAACTAAAATGATTAATGTCATTGGCGTCACCTGTCAGTGTTCTTAAAATCTCTACACATGAACACGAGCATGGGAGCAACAGGAAGGAGAGTAATGATGGCTGGCAATGACCGCTCCTCAAGCCTTCCTGTTAAAGGGATAGTTCGGGTTTTTTGATATGAATCTGTATGGCATCCCCGTCAGCAGTGTAGTGCATCAACACTGACTTACCCCCGACAGTGTCCTGTGCGCCGAGTTCTTGCCCGGCTTTGGTGCTGACGAAAGTAGTCCGGAAAGTTGTCTGGGGTCACGAAAATAAAGCCTTTTTTCTTCTCAAAACAAATGTGTTCAAAAGAGTGATTAATTTGCATCACAAAACCGTTGTCCACGAAAAAATCTGACATCATAATCGCTTGGTGGTATTTTCTCTCGATTCGTATCACTGCGCGCTGCCCACAGCTGACAGCCGCGCACAAATCCAACACTTTTTTCAGTTGTTTGGCAGTGTTTTACGTGCTCGGACCAACGAACACAGTGACGCGAGAGAGCTAACGTGAGAGCTAGCTGGCGATAAGTTTATAAGCTGTGGCATGATGCGATCCCATTCATGGCAGCAGTAGCACTCCACCCCTGTGGGCATTATTTGACACTTAAAACAAGTGCACCACCTGTCTGTCAACCGGTCTCTCACGGCTCCAGCTTCAACCTGTACCACTTCTCTGTCCCTCCTGTCTCTCTCCGCCCGTTCTAACTCCATCTGGCGAATTTCGGCATCAGTGTATTCGGGTTCGTAAAGATACCACCTTGGCTCTGTAAAGTCTTCATGATCATCGCTGTCGTAGGCAGACATGTAGTTAACTTTCTGAGCAGTAAACACAGTGAAACAGGCTGACAGCAGCAGCAGCGCGCAGTGATACGAATCCAGAGAAAATAGCACCAAGCGATTATGAGGTCTGACTTTTTTCGTGGACAACGGTTTTGTGATGCAAATGAATCACTCTTTTGAACACATTTGTTTTGAGAAGAAAAAAGGCTTTATTTTCGTGACCCCAGACAACTTGCCGGACTACTTTCGTCAGCACCAAAGCCGGGCAAGAACTCGGCGCACAGGACACTGTCGGGGGTAAGTCAGTGTTGATGCACTACACTGCTGACAGGGATGCCATACAGATTCATATCAAAAAACCCGAACTATCCCTTTAAGTCACACTCAGGGATCAACACTTCTTGTCAGACATGACGGCGGCACGCAGAAGATACAGCTGCTAATGTGAGTAGTTCAAAAACGTTCTTTTTAGTTAACTCTGTGTACACAAACAATGCTCTAAATGCTCGTGTTAATGTGTAGAGACCCTGGTGATACTACAAGCAAAGTGTCATGTTGTGTCGAGCCTTCTTAGTATTTTAAAAAGCACTCTATTGAAAATTAGCTTGCCCGAAAACGAAACTACGGTCAATCTTAAAAGTGCCTCTTTTGTTGTAATTATGCTTTTACATGAAAGTTTGACTCATATACATTCACAAATAAAGCCTAGGTTGCTTTTTGGCGAGAGTTTCACTTTAATGTTCTGATAATATGGTCCAAAAGCCTGCGACCACTAGTCAGTATTTTGACTGAGTCACAGCAATGGTCCAGGCAGTTGAGTCTTAGTGTTTCCCGCGTTGACCGTTGTCCTTTCAAACAGTATGAACGTTTATTACATGACCAGGGGGCGTTTCTTTATGAATAGTTGCACAGTTTAACAATGTCACCACCATATCCACAAACTCCAACAAGTCCACACTATAACCTTCTATGACTAAAACAGCATAACAATGTCACAATTGTTCATGCACATTCAAAGCAACATAATGGGGAACGGGTCTACCGGATTGTGCTTTGGATACAACTGATCCAGTTTCTGTAAAGCGTATTAGAGTTACGCACACTGCCTCTCGGAAAACTTTAGCGTAGCCATGACTCGATTCGTTGAGAAGGCCCCTCTTTGCTTAAACCTTCTGACACTTCACTTTACTTTCTCAATCATCAAACTCTCTGTTTATTTCCAGGTTCAGGTGCCAGGTGCTGTTGTACGTGGAAAGATACGTACAACAGATAGAAGATATTCCTCAGCTTTAGTGTATTTAGCAAGTAGTGCTGTGTGTTTAATTATCCTTGACAAGTTGATGTAAAAATGCTCCTCCAGTTCAGAGTTTGACATTTTGAAATAAATGTAACGTAACATGAATGTGGCATGATCACTTTCTCTGTATGGTCTGGTGATGGAAATGAGCAAAAAATAATCAAAATGCTCTGATTGACTGATTCTGCCATAAACCTCATATTTACACATGCATCCTCTCAACCGAAAAGATCCTCACTCAGACTGGAGTGTCCTTGCATCGTTAGTTCAACCAGGAAGTTCAACTTCTGAGAAGGGAGAATTTATTGGTTAGACAGAGAGGAGGAGACAGCGGCCTCGAGAGATTCTTGCGGCGTTATATTTGAGCTACGAGCCTGGAGGGTGGCCTGTGGAGTCCTCAGCAGCCCTGCAGACAGAAATCGGGGAGATTAGAGAAGGCGGAGGGGCGGAGGAAGAGAGCTGTAACAATGAATTTGGGACATGATAGATTGTGGGGCTTACATCATGGTGCTTGGGTGATCTGTGAGTCAGATAGTGTCATAGGTGATTTACCATGCAGGATGTGAGCAGCACCTGGCTTCAGTCAGTGGCTGCATTAATTCACACTGAATTATGAAAATTCTCTTTTAGTAAAAGGTGGGACCAACATGTGTTCAATCACTTTGTGATGTGCAAAGTGAACAGCAGCCAAGTGGGACTGTCCATCAAAATTTAAAGTGATTATACACAATTGTACAGAAGAACATTTGGTTGTCAGTGCTGCACTGGACAGGCTTTATGGAATATTCCAGTCTACTGATCATCTTAAAATGGAGCTATGGCCATCTCCTCTAATTGGATCACTGTAGATGGTGGAGCATTCAGAGGAAGTGGTGAATCAAATTGTCAGTGTGATACTCAACTGTCTCTGTACAGGATTTTGTACAAGATGTTTTTATTTAGTTTTTTTTCTTTTAGCAATCTCTTAAAATGCAGCGCAATGTAATAATAATAATAATACATTTTATTTACGAAGCGTCTTTCAGGACACACAAGGACACTTTACAGAGGGACATTGGAATAAAACAATGGATAGAAAAATATCAATTTAAAACATTCAATAAAACAACATTAAAACATCCAAATACAAAAAAAGAAAAACATACAATAAACAACATTTCAAACATCAGTGAACATACAGTGTGCAACAGTTACATAGAACAACAATAGAGGTAGGGCGGTGTAACAGTTAGAGGTGGAGTGAATAGGCAATTTTAAACAGATGGGTTTTGAGTCTGGTTTTGAAAACAGGGAGGGAGTTGGTATTACAGATGTCGGGTGGTAAGAAGTTCCAGAGCTGGGGAGCAGAGTGACTGAAAGCTCGGCTCCCTATGGTGCGGAGGTTTACAGGGGGATAGTGAGGCGGAGGGACGAGGAGGATCTGAGGGAGCGTGCAGGATTGGAGATGCGAAGGAGATCAGACAAATAAGGAGGGGCGAGGTTGTGAATAGCTTTGAAAGTGTAAAAGAAGGTTTTTGAATTGAATTCTTTGTTTGATCGGGAGCCAGTGAAGCTGCTGTAGGATAGGGGTAATGTGGTGGGAAGAAGGGATTTTGGTGATGATTGGTGCAGCAGAGTTTTGAACCAGTTGGAGCTTATGGAGGGACTTGTTAGGGAGACCGAGAAGAAGAGAGTTGCAGTAATCTAAACGGGAGGTGACAAGACTGTGGACATTTGAGCTGGACGAACTGAGTACGACCTGAGAGATAGGAGTGGAACCATTGAAGGGGGGTGTGAGTGATGCCGATGGACGAGAGTCTGCTGAGGAGGATAGGGTGGGAGATGGTGTCAAATGCTGCACTAAGGTCAAGGAGGATGAGGATGGAGAGAGAACCTGAATCAGCTGCAAAAAAATGTGGTATATTATGTAAGAAATAAGATGGATGTTTAAACATTATTAAAATGTTACTGATTAAAAATCAAAATTAATAAAAGATATAACATGCTGAGCATTTAGATTTTCCTTAATGTCTCCAACAATAATGAAACCAAGAAAAATTCACACGGTAATGGTTTGTTTCAGTTGGTTGCCCATCTGTACTTACAGGATGGGTAAGTCAGTGAACGAGACTAAACTTAAGCTCGTCTATTTGACCTTGTCAATTAGATTTTCACAGCCAGACTCTGTTGTTCAGTGGTATGTTCACCAGCAGCAAACAGTTTGACTTGCAGGATCATTTGTGTCTATTTGCGTTATTTGTGCGAGTGTTTATTTGCCCTGAACAACCGGATTACTTTACTGTTCATTAGAGAGCAATGGCACACGTGTTTTGTGACACTCTGGTTCTCTCTCTTCTTTTCCCTGTCTCCTCTCTGTAACATTATGTCAATGAAGTCAAGTAATTCCCCCCCAGCATCAGTCAGCAGTCAACATTACAGAACATAAATGGAGGTCATCTCCAAAAGTCACTGCTGCAGTTAGGTTGTCAAATGGGCGTGGAGATAAATCCAGTTTGTAAACCCCAAAGGTTATAAAGTAATCTCTGAGCTCTCCTCCCGTCGGTAAAAGTCTCCAGAGTAGAATCCGATGTGACTTCTGGTGTTTATTCCTCCAACAAGCCTGGCTCTGCATTTGACTCTCTCCTCCAGAACCGCCTGGCTCTGAGCAGCTGATTTCTTGTTTGCATTTTGTTCGTTTTTGATAAAGACCCCTGGTGACAGAAAGGACATATTGCGTGTTTAAGAAAGCATTGATTAAGTTAAGCAACAGAAATTAGTAAAACATGTACTCCAATTTAATATTGAACTTGTGAGGAACATATTGTTATTATTATTTGTAATTTTTGCAATGTATTTTGCAGTACTATAACTTATAGGAATAACAAAATAATAAGAACATAAGACCTTACAAAACACTTAAGCAAATAGCAAGTAGCAGTTAAGTATATATACTCAGTTATTTTTTTCATGTTAATTGGCAATTGGTAGCATGCTAACATGCAAAACTATGATGATGTGATTAGGGTAACTATTTCAGTTTCACTGCGAGCATTTTAACATAGTAGCTCTCAGCTCAAAGTACAGCTGTGGCTATGTACAGCCTCTCAGAGCTGCTCACATGGCTTGTTATAATTCTCCTCAGATCAAGCCAGCAAAAAAAAAAACATTTTCCCCTCATGTTGGGTCACCCCTGGCAAAAGCATTCAAAAACACTCGTACTCGTAAGTAATAATCTGACCACCAAAATCTTCATACAAAGAGTCTTACTTACGACAGGAATTAAATGGTGGTCCCAACTTGCTGTCCTAAATTATGAAAAAAACAGGCAGCAGACTTTGCCCTTTAATAACACTGAATGATGGATTCATTTCAGTCAGGAGAGATGTGAATGAAGTAAAGAAAATGTTTCTTACTGTAGATGATATGTTATAATTAAGCAATATCACACAAAGAGGGAGTGCGGTTGTACTGTATAACAGCACTGGTGTGATTTGGTCGCAAATAATCACACGAGTGTGATATTGCTTTTGTACAACAGTTCTACAAGCGCATTTTATGAGTTAACAGTAGTAAACCACAAGAGATTATGATATGTTTATATAGTTAATCATTTATTGGCTCCGCCAACACAAATAGTTCCGTAACTGTAAGGGAGACTAGGCTGTTGCCACTGCAGGCAACACATAAACATTTCCTACAGACCGCTACTGTGTCTGCATATTACTGCTACTTGTATCATTTACATTTACCTGAATGTTTCCAGTTATTGTGCAACCACTAAAATAAGAGTCCAGTGACAGTCGCTTTGGTGGCATAATGTGTGTTTCTGATGAATTAACAGCTCGACCAGACAGCACATTGCTCCATCGTTTCTGGCTCTCCATAGATGGTCTCCAGTAACTTTTTAGTGAGCTTTCAGACCTGCGAAACAAGTTTTTGTTAAGACATGTATTTTATGATCAGACTGCGACACAGTATCTATGAATCAAAAGCATCTCACCTATGCCCACTCACTGCCATGATCTCCCTCGCCTCAGACAGTTTCTGTATGGCAGTGCTCTTCTCTAATTTGTCGAGGTCGGCTGATGTCATATCAACACACCTGGTTTGCACTGATGTATCCTGGCCTCTCTGCTTCCCTTCGCCCTCCTCTAAGTCTGAGCATTCGTAATTCAAATCAAAAGTGGAAATATGTCCATCTTTGCGGTGCAAAGTTTGCCACAATCCAAGACAAATTGGTAACTGATGTAACACTAATTAATGATTATTCAAACGCCGGCGCAGCGGAGTGATATGTCTGTAAAAAGTCCCAGTGCAGTTATACTCTATATAAGCACTCATGGAAGGCCTCTTGTCCAATCAAATTACGTGGTCGGAACTAACTGTTGTATAATTAGTCTTATACCATGGTCTGGGGGAATACTTGATTCTGATTGGCTGCAGGTTGTCCATTAATCCCTGATATATGGACACCTACTAAGTAGTTCCAGTCAAATTGTCTGTTCACCGTTCTAAATGAATGCGCGAGCTGGCGTATCATGTATCCACATGAAAAAAAAAATCGGAATATTTTATTTCCAACATTGAGTGCAGTCCGTCAATCCTTCAGTGCCTTATCCTTAAGCGAATAATCTCACATCCTGTTCGCTGTTCTACTCTCTACTGTTCAACTCTCTACTCTCTACTACTCTGCAGCTACAGCAACGTTACAGACAGCCGATCATTTGTACGTGAAAATCTTGATATT
Source organism: Diplodus sargus (assembly GCA_903131615.1). Classification (NCBI taxonomy): domain Eukaryota; kingdom Metazoa; phylum Chordata; class Actinopteri; order Spariformes; family Sparidae; genus Diplodus; species Diplodus sargus. The sequence goes on along the minus strand of CAEMYA010000153.1, from coordinate 275,281 downwards.
GATTTGGGGACAATGACATGACTGGTTAGCTAGCTAGTCTTGTTGTTAAACATACTGTCAAATTATATTTACTGTTTGTCAACCGTACGCTATGTTATAGACTTTGAATCTTGCTAGCATAGTGTTAGCTTTCTGGCTCATCGCTGAGCGGACTGGAATATCTCCTGTTGCCAAGTCGTATCTAAGGTCCATCCTATTTACTGGAGGAGCGAACAACATTTCTGTTGCATAAGAACATTATGGGAGGGTAATGATTGTTCCAGGTATTAGTCAACCCTCAGCTGTTACCAGGGAAACTAAGTTATGGCTTGTGAATAACTTTATATTTTGATTGTAAAACAAGTGACCATGGTATAAGGGGGATAATGCCCTTCAAGGTGTCCATAATCAGGAATTTATGGACTTTGCGGACGTTCTAAGGCCTCCGTGAAGTCCATTAATTCCTGATTATGGACACCTCATTGGGCATTATTCCTAACTTAGAGGAAAGGATGGAAAGCACCAAAGATAGAAAATCTTTCGTGCTTGGATTCTACAGGGGAGAGTTCGTGAACAAAGGCCAGCTGCCCTGAGCAGCAGCCAGAGCAATCCTCCCGTGGAGTCCAGACATGGGTGGTGGTGGCTGATGACTCTTCTGAGACAGATGAAGCTGATGAAATGATGAAGCTGGTGAATCTGCAAGGACTGAGCAGTGATGGGGAGGTGGGGGGTGCGTACGGCAGCATGAATGAACTAAAGGCAGAGAGACACTCCTATTTAAAAGGGAACAGAAAGAAGATAGGCTAACAGTGAAGGTGTGCTGCTGTTGGATAGATGTACCTGGCTGATGTGAGCAGCTGGAATCTGACGGCCCCAAATAATGACATGCAATTATGAGCCTGAGTGGGAGGAGTAAATGAAAGGATGGTATAAGAAATAAACGTACTGGTCTTCCTGTCTGAACTTTCGGTAGAGCTTCATTAAATGAGGCTTTAATAACGCTTTAACAGCAGAGTAGATTTTAAAATCCATCCTGTGTAAAGGTGGCGATATCTGGAAAAGCAAATAAACAAAATAAACCCAATGAAGTCTTTATCTCTTTCACCTCCTGTTATTAACTTTAGCATGAACCCCAGCCATGCTCCTTCCAGTTTTAATGTCCTCCCCAAACAGGATTTGTGAGTGTAGCAGCTCTAGCTACTGTGAACACACGAAATTGGGAAACTGTTATTCATGAATTATTAAAACCTGAGTGTGGAGGTAGGTGACACATCCTGGGTTTAGCATGAGCCTGGTTTGTAGTGCACGTGGGAAAGGGCCAGTGGTATAAATAGCACCCTTACGTCATATTTGAGCCAAAGTAAAGATATCATGTTAGAATGTTTTGGTGAAAGTCACCCATGCGAATAGTAGTCTATGTAAGTGATACTCTTAAAGGTATGTTTTATTAAATTTACTAGCACCAATAAGTCATTTTCTTGCAATAAATGCACTTAAATGTCCAATAAAAGTACATTTTACATATATTTACATCTATGTACTGTATATAATCTATACCATGGATCAAACAGCAAACTGCTTTGGCTTGTACCTACAGTTACAGTATAATATACATTTAAACAGTAGTAAAAGTAGAGGTAAAGTAAGAGCAAAAAGTACAGTATTTGACACCAAAATGTGTTTTAGTGTAAAGTATAAAGTAGCAGAAAATAAAAACATTCAAGCAAGTAGCTTAAAAGTGTAGTGCACTTCAGTACAGTACTTTAGTAGATGTACTTGGCTGTTTTCCATCACTGTTAGAGTTCAGGTTTAGGGATTGAAATCACAAATAAACATTTACTTATCATTTTCACCCAAAACCTTATCTTTTGGTAATTCTAACCAACATTGTTTTGTTGCCTGAAGCTAGCCAAACTGCAAACGTAAAACTGCAAATAAGTTTAAAAGTAAATCATCATTGACTGTTGGTTTCACACAGGAGGAAAACCCCAGTCTCCTGAGTGTACGTTTTTTGACTGACAGATTAATTCACCACAAGCTATCTACAGAGACGTTACCGGTCTTTATACTTGTCAGACTGTGTCCACTGTGAATGCTTCTTGTATGTGATGGGATGTGGGCGTTCAACATCAACCACCTGTCTGCTTATGCGCAGCTCGGGCTCATCAGAGTGAGGTTGTTGCCCAACAGAGGCTCTTTACTTTCTGACCGGTAGTCAAACTGAAGCTTCTTGTTAATTTTTTAATCCACCACACAGCGTGACAGTGAGCTGAGAACAGCATTTTGTGGCTTTGTTTATGTGGCGTACTGAAAGCTTTAGTTGCTTTTCTGATGGTTTGCCAAGTGCAAACATCCTTTGAGGATGTTTGAACACACACACACACACACACACACACACACACACACACACACACACACACACACAACCTGAATTATGATGAACTC
>CAEMYA010000153.1:261142-272481 GCA_903131615.1 Diplodus sargus | reverse complement strand
TAAACATACAGTACTGGCTGCATCACTATAAATCAGAGGGCTGATTTAAGTATTGGAGAGAACTGTTGGAAACATTTATGACCACAAACCCAGAGCCTAAGCCCTGCAGACATTTCCCTACCGAGCTGAGGAGCAGGAGTGTATTTTTAATTCACTGACTGCAGTGGCCGAGGGGGGTGTGAAGTTTGCTCCAACAACAGGAACGAGTAAAGAACAGAACAGTTGAGACGACGGTCACTGATTCATTATGTACAGTGTGTCATATGTCATGTTGTGTAATCTCTTCAATTGATGCTGGTGAAATGAGGACAGGAGCTTGGAGACACAATACATGACTCATCACCTTGTGAGCCAATTTGTCACGACATAATATACACTTAACTTGAATGTACACTTAACAACCAGACAGAAACGTTTGCACTGCTCAAAATAAAAGTCCATCTGGTGAATCATTTTATGTAAGTGTTTATAACACTTTTGGATGGAACAAACATTAAAATAATACTCTTTTGGGATTGTGGTGTTTAAGATTTAAAAATCTGTTTGCACACCTGTATCTTTAGTTCTCCACCATGAAGAAACAGTTGTGTTCAATATCCTGTAAGTTGCAGTGACAGTGTGTGATGTGAGCGTATGGACGGATCTGAGACCACAGCCTGGCTTCACTCCTTTCTTGTGTCCAAATAAAACTTCTGTGAATTTCATGTAAACTAGGCCAGCTGACCTTACCCCTTCTCATTCTGGGACAAATTGTGGGACAGAGAGACCACACGGCCAGATGATCATCTTTAGGCTGTACTGCTTTCTCAACTATTCCCACTGTATATCCAACCACTGTTCACAAGACATCAAATCATTGTACAATTTGTAGGATCTTGTTCCAAGAAGTAGTTTTGTCGCGATAACTTTGGAAGGGACTTAGCGTCAATTTCAGAAGTCAAGAATGGCAATACATGCAAATATTCTTATTATTGCCATGATCTGAGTCCTCGTCAGAAAAACAACCACATAGGTGGAAAATACAAGGAGCTTTTTAAGACGCACATATACATTTGTTGTTAGGCGAGCCCTCAAGAAGTTGTTGTAATTATTACAGCTTCGAAGAAGAAGTGAGGAGAATTAGTATAAAGAGTGTAAACATTTAGAGTAGTGAGGTCAGGAATGGATCGTGGGGATAAACAAACACAGGACTTTCATGGTGGGCCATGACATACACTCACTGCTCTGCGGTCTGGGTTCGGGAGCTTCAAAGCAAACCTTATGAACTTTTATTGAACGTTTGCCATTTGTTGTAGGAGGGTTTGAACCTGCTCTTATTCAGTGGATAAAAAACACACTGGTTGTTTCATCTTGGATCTGAGGAACAACTATCCATGATCAGGGTCTCTCTGAGCTGGATCCGTCTGCATTGGACCCCTCTGAACTGGAAGGAGCTTGTTAAGACACATGTATACAGACAGCTTTTTTTCTGCTGATTACCTGAACAGTGTGCACCGCGCAGCAACTTTCAGTAGACAGTGTGGTTCAGCTCACTACATCATTTCAGTGGACAATGACAGATCAGAAGGTCGCTGGTTCAGTTGCCCTGGTTTGCATGTTCAAGTGTCCTTGGGCAAGAGACTGAACCCCAAACTGCTCCTGATGTGCTGGTCGGCGCCTTGCATGGCTGCCACGGCCATCAGTGTGTGAATTTCTGTAAGTCACTTTGGACAAAAGTGTCTGCTAAATGCCCTCAAATGAGATCAACAAGATCCCTGTCTCAACTGCTGTGGATCATGACGGGCTGATTCAATGTGATGACCTTTTACAACACAATGTGGTCATTCAAACAAACATTGATGTGGAGGACAAAACGTTGCTCTCCTACTCCTGGTGTTCCCATACTGACTCTGAAGTGTCAGAGATGATCAGCCCAAGAGATCAGAATGTCATGTGACTGGCTGAGAACATTATAGGCAGCAATGCTCCTCCACAGTTGGTTGGTTCACAAGTTCCTGCTCTCTGGGACTAGTTGAGGAGGACCAGGATGCCACACCAGAGAAGACTGGAAATGATGGAAAAGACACTGTAAATGTTTTAGGTAAAAGCTGTCTCAGTTATAAGTCAAAGAAAGATAGAAGTAAGGATGGTATATCTTCAAGAAGGACTTGTTGTCCTTGAGGATGTCTTATCCCTCATCCTATCAATGTCATTCGCTTTTAACGTCTCCTCAGCTTCCTTTCCTTCATTCTATCACTTATCTGAAAGCATTCGAATCCTTGTATGTCAAACTATCTCATCTTTGACCTTTTTGTTTTTAGAGTTGTGAAGTGATGAAGTTTTTCTGGACCAAACAGAAGTCTACTGATTTTGACTTCTCCCGAAGCCATCTCCCAATAATTATCTTGATGTTGAAATGTCAACGATTTTTTGTATTTTTATACTGACGTATTTTCTCTTTTACATGATCAAAAGAAGGAGAAGAAGATGAAAAAAGGCTCTAGCAGAGAATCAAACCATGCCACCTGCTTTTTGGAAGCAGCTGCTTTGCTGCAGTCCCCGCCGCCTTTGCTGTGATGAATAAGGCCCCGGGTCAAGACCAGCTCCAGCCACTGGCCTAATGATTACATCCCCTCTCTGAAGAATTACTCTCATGGCACATATGCTAAGAAAATCCCTAGCTTCTTGGTTTACTTCCATTGTTGCAGCACCAGAATAGAGTGCCGCAGAAATGAGTACAGAATACAGATAATGATGGCCATATGTTCAAAAGCAGACAGGTCTGAAGTCCTCAGCAATAAAATGGGCTATGGATGCCATGAATACCTTAGACCTTGCAGAGTTGCAGCTAAGTTGTGGCTGGAAGTGTTTAATCTCTGTGTCATTGTCCTGTGTTCTTGCTAGTGCTAGCTTTACTAGCATCCTCATCGTCTGCACAGGTTTCACCATGCCGTCCCACCAGGTGAACGCCAGGATTTGTTGTGCACCGCTGTACTTAAACGCTGCTCTACAGAGTTTAAAAACAGCCCGCATTTTGTCCAACTGTCCGTCCTTTGTATAAAATCTGAATCTCTTCCAAACATTAGATTTTAGATTTGACAGTGAATCTAAATGTTACCAACGTTGTCGGACATGCTGCTTTTGTTTTTACCTGTCAGGCAGGGGGCAGGCAACGCTGCCATAACGTCACTGTGACACATCTCGCGAGAGTCTTGCAGTTTGAAGTTTGAAGACGCTGTGAGGAAGTCGGCCCATTGACTGGTTCAAAGCACATTTAGATCAATCCAGAGTCCGTGAATTGGTGTAGTTGTATCTTCAACTTAAAAAATAATTTCGGATTCATATTGGTGAATAGTTACACCCCTAATGAATACACTTCCTGCCACCTGTTCATCATGGCTTATACAGTATGACAAACACATGTAGAACCAATGTGCTGTGCCACCATATTCCAAATCTTTCACTATTCATTTTTCAGTGTGGTGGCAGATTTGTATCAGTCTGTGCTTTCAAGCATAGATAATCATACATCCTGTGTACTGTCACAGCCACTAGCAAATTACTCTCAGACTTCAGTTTTAATACACAAATTGTCTGATAAGCTCTCATTTTCATTCTGTGTTTATTTCCACCTCCATGACATTCCTGCAGGACACAAACACAGAGACACGCTGATAATACACAATAACACACACACACACACACGCACACACAGTCTCTCTCATTGTCTCGTCTCATCTGGTATCTATAGCTGAGGGTTGGGTTGTCCTATTTGATGTAGCAATAAGCCTGGAGCCCACACCACTCTTACTGGAATGTCTATCTCACTTCACTTCTCATTACTAGTAACACTGACTCCTCTGCATCCTTTTGTCTCATCTTTCCTATTGTCTATCTTTCTCCTCCCCTTAGTTTATAATATATTTCAAAGGTAGCATTGCACAGTATATTTGTGGTACCAGCAGTAGGGCTGTTGATGCTGGGCAGTATTCACTTGTTGATATATATAATGATCATATTAAAGACGGACAAATGAATCACTTGAGGGCTAGAGAAGGTAAAAGGGGGACAAGGGGGAATAGTCTTAAGTTTAAAATGATGAAAATGACATGTCTGTGGAAGAGAAAATCATAATTAGTTACCTTCTGGCATCTCTTCTTTAAGATGTCAACAGCTGTGGCAAAGGACATTAAGATTGAAAATTCACAGACAAAAACTAGCCTGTCTGTTGACTCAAAAACCAAATCAAAGTGTGACTAAAACTTTTCGTCCAAAGACCAGGTGTAAATATCCATCCTGACTGATCCGATCACAAGTGGACAGCTCTTAGTCCTTCAGTTCACACCTGACAGTAACATGTGTCTCACATGCATTTAAAGTGACCACCCAGTGTGATCAAATCCCACTTCCCTGCTCTATATGCAAATAAAGATGTTGTTTTGGACACAGTGTTTATAAAACAAAGAAATAACTTAATGTATTACAATCGTAGAATTTACAAGAAGGCCCAAATAGTCAGGAACTTTTCTGCTAACTCAACAACTCACTGAAATTTGCGAGTCTTGGGACTTTTTCCATAGGTGACAAAGAAGTAGCCTATATTGGTTATCACTAGCAGTATTGTGAAATTTGACATTTGTTTATGAAGTGTTGTCTTCTTTCATAAATTGAGTGAAAATGGTGAAATCGGTGGGAAACAGTGTGTTCATAGCTGCTAAATGTTGGAAGGTAGGACACACTGAGGCAGACAACTTGGTACAGCGACCAACACTTTTCACAAGGAAAATATGTTTGCAATAATGTTTTACATTTAATGCAGAATTTATAAGAAGGTACACATGACCTCCAATTTACTGAAGCCATGTCACAAATTCTTTAAAAACATCTTCCTCACTCAACAGCACTCAAAGTTGCAGAATTTTTAAAGGAAGTCTGTGATATTGTGGTTACTGGTTTCAATGACACTACATGTACTCACAAACATCTGCTGCTACATGTCATTTACCACATGGAAATGAGATCAGCATGTAATCCACTCTGCCTGTCGTTGTGACTTTCATCTCACATTGTGGAGGATGCCAACTGAGTAGGTGGTCTTTCGTACACACTGCTACAGCCTCTGAATGTGGTCCGAATGATCCGATCTCAACTGTGTCCAGTATGTGTCTTGGGGGTTTTCACACAAGTACTCAGAGCTGTTCTATTGTCATCCGATCACTAATACCAAGTCTGAACAGGGCCTGAGTAGTGTTGTGTCGGTCGTGAACGTGTCGTTCAAACGAACAAATCTTTTGAGTGAACGAACTGAACGGAATGACTTCATGAACTGATTCGTGCCTTTCTCAGTTCAATTGAGCTCCATGGAAAACACATGGGGTCATCATTAGAGCACTTCAGTGCTGCTTGACCGCATCACTGTCGTGCTCAAATGACGTTACAGCACACCCTCTCGGGTCATATCGTTAAATCAAAATCAGGTTCCAAAATTAAAACCAGGCCACCGATCATGTTCCGAAACAGGATATACTTGCATCTTGGCTCAACATATGTAGCAAGCCAATGAGATGCCCCTTTGGAAATAACACTACGTTATTATTAGGAGTTGCAAATCACTGTTTGGGGGTGAGCTTTGAGTTGTAAAATATTAACATAATATGTTACATAACATAACATAAGGTAACATATATAAGTGTTAAATGGTGAGTCTAGAGGTTCTGGTTCTTTTTTTTTTTTTTTGCACGTTCAGAGAGTATCCACATTGATTTTAGAACTAACTGCATGAAATGCAGTTTTTGCTAATTGGATCCAAGCCACATTTACAGATGAGTTTCAGTTGATAGAGATATTCCCTGGTTAAATCAAAGCAATATGAAACCTTAATCCTTTAGACCATTTGTTTCTTTTGCATTTTAACTAAATTAACCTGTAGTTCTTATTGCATACTTTCCAAAAACTTGGTAGAGATTTTTCTAACCTCCCAACTTATCTGACAGTTTTCCTGGAAAGCAGCCTAATCAGTTGTGTGAGCCCAATTTACTGGACTTTCTACCAGCTGAAGTATACAATACAGTTACAGATCTTTTAGTATTTGCTAATATGTTTGACAGTTAAAACTTAAAATAATTGTCTCAGTCATGCACCATCAGTACATCCCTCACTTCACCTGGCTGAACTCCTTGCGGTTCTTCTTGTTGTCCTTCAGCTTGGAGGCTTAAACCAGTCATGGTTTCTCATTCAGCTGAGCGGAGTCAAAAGCAGTAACCCCTCCAGTAACATTTTAGGAGTTCAGTTGCTAGCTCTCTGTTCAGAAGAACTGTGTTTTTGTCTGCAGAAGAGCCTGAGCTGCTGTTACTGAGTTAGTCCAGGTGAAGCCTATCTACCTGATGTGTTCTTATCTCTTCAGCTGTCATTTGGTCCACAAAGCTGCTGTCGATGCCTGAGTGGTTTCCTTAATGAGGCTGCTGATCCTCTTATACACAGCCTACACTCGCACATGTACACTACTCAGTAACCTGAGGATGTGAATAAAGAGAATGACCAGGAGGCTGTGTAAAGCAAAAGTCAATTTACTCAGATCTCAGAGACACAAAACTGGTCTGTCACTGTCATTTACAGATTGGATTGATCAGGGAATAAATGACTGACTGGATTGATGTACAAAATAAGTGAATGAATGAAAACATGATGAGAACAAAATAATGAACAGAATTATTTCTGTTAAGGTGAGGACATGTCCGACTGATTAGTTTGCATCATATTAGTGACAACATCAACTAAACAAGATTTCAAAAAACTCACAGAACCCTGTTGCTCATGTTAAAAGCACGACATGGATGATGAACACTTGATTCATGAGGGTGAAAGGCTAAGTAAAACTGGCTGGAGGAAGATCAGCCGGGAGAAGAAAGATTCTGGTGAGGAAACACATCCTCTCTAATTGCTCTTGGCTATATCTTTTCCGGTTGAGAAGAATCTAAATATCAAAGTATAAAAAGTGTGTTTTTTTCTGTTTTAAAAGGCTACACCGAAGAAACATAGGCTATCTCAGCAAAGTCACCCATCTTTTACATGAGTAATTAAGTGACTGAGACTCCAATCTGATCCTCAGCGCACTGCTAGTCTTGTATATATATATATATATAAGAGGTTATTGTTGTTTCTCGCAGTGCTGTCTGCAGATAGGGGATGTCTAAACTTACACCAATAGCTCAAATTCGGTAAGTGAGACTAGCGCACAGCTGATAGGTACGTTGTCTGTTTACATGGCGTAATGTAATGAAAACATCTTTGGCAATTTTTCATTTGAGTTTACGGATGCCATCTTGGAGTCCAGTATCCAGTTCTTATAATACATTCTGCTGATGCTGGTGCTAGGAGCCCCAATGGAGCTTTCAGAAAATCACCTTTCAAAAATTTTAACAAAACAGGGGGCAAGAACACCACCTGAAGCAGACCAGGTCAGCTCCTAAAGTACACACTCCAAGTTTAATGTTTTTTGATATTTTTTCTGATAACCAGTAGCATGTGTTCAGCTGTGGATTCAGTTATTTGTAATGGGTGAACAATAGGGCTGGCAATATATTGTTAGTATATTGTTAATATATTGTTACGGTGAGATGAGAATATTTATGGTCTCAGATTTGGGATTTCCTGGTATTAGAGGCTGCATTACAGTACAGTGATGTCATTTTCTGAACTAATTACTTGTTCTAATACTTATCTTTACTCACTTAGCCAATATATCATCATCACAGATGGTAACTTAAAAAATCTCTTTGTGTCAGTATTTTATAAAAGTACCAATAGTCATCCCTACAATATTGCTGCAATATCAGTATTTGGAGGTATTTGGTCAAAAATATTGTGATATTTGATTTTGATGCCCAGTCCTAGCATCTATTAAGTGCTTCTGAGGAGATTAAACATTTTTAGACAAGTCAGACATTTTCAGGTTTCTTTAATTCTTTATGTATTTACAAACCAAGAGGACTTGAGAGGTTTTGAGGATGTCATCTTGGACTGTTGGAAACACTGAACAACACTTACTGACATGTATTGACCAATGTAATCTCATTTAATGGAAGAACTTGGTAAATGGACTTCTATCGCGCTTTTCCAGTCTACTGACTGCTCAAAGCACTGTCACATTCACCTATTCACACACACATTCATACACCTGCCTTCTCATCGGGAGAAAGTTGGGGGTCAGTGTCTTGCTCAAGGACGCTTGACATGCAGCTGGGGGAGCTGGGGATTCGAACCGATTGCTGGTAGATCCACTCTACCTCCTGAACTGCAGCCACACAATGAATAGAAAAAAAAAACAGTCATCGAAATATTTATTGTGTGTCACGATATAGCTTAAAAATGTTGTGACGTTTATTTCAGGCCATGTCACACACACTATTGTTTCCATCTTCATCAGTGGAAAGTAAAAAACAATGGCGCTGTTGTACAAGTGTGTGTCAGGGCTGGCTACCAAAGTTGAAACATGCCATAATTAGTAAATTGTCATAAGACTGGACTCTTGTTGCACTCATGTTCGAAAACAATAAAATACATCACTCCCATTGTGTTGGCTCTCCTCTCCTGCCTCACTGTGTTTAACACGACTTTACTGTTACAATTAAATGGCATTAATAACGGCGTTACTTTTTTTCAGTAACGGGTAATCAAACTAATTACTATTTCTATTGTTACAACTCCATTACAGTTACCAACAATTAAATGTGGCGTGTTACAAACTGAAGCTACCCATTGAAGCTGTTGTTGTCCGACTTGACTCTTAGCCACCAGAGCTGCAGAGCTGTTTTATTTTTCTCCAGTGAGGGAGGAGGGAGGGGCGAGACAACCGTATAAGTGATGATGATCTCTCTAAGGTAGAGTGACAGTTTGTAAGCCAATCAGAGGCAATGTTCGGTTTACATACAAACCACACACGCACACAGCAGCGCCACACGCACAAACTAGCAGAGGTAAGCTACAGCAATGGCGAGTCTGGAGGGAAAGTTGGCGTTTTCAAAGTGGAAGTACAGACACTACTTTAATCTCCTTTGTCCACGTCTGTTGTAAGCAACTCTGATCCAGTGAAGCATCTCTCAACAGCAAACACAACACTAGTGGGCAAAAACACCGTTGTTGACACTGTTGATGATGATAGCAGGCCAGGATAGTGCGGCTAACGTGAGCTCCACTAACAAAGAAGAACACAGAGCTGTCCGAGCAGTTACAGCTGGATTTTTCTGCTCCAGCTCCACAAAAACTTGTGACACAGACTGAACTGAATGCAATGATAGTCAGGCATGTTGTTGAGAACATGCTCCCGTTATCAACAGCTGACCCAGACTCCTTCACTGGCGAAATACCAGGGAGAGCAGGTGCCGGTCCGCCATGCAGAAAGACATTTTCTAAATATATAGATGCCGAGTACGCTAAAATGAATGCGGAGCCCAAAAGGGGGAAGAAAAAAAGTAACTCAACAGTTTCTTTTCCTGGTAACTAGTTACTTTTATAGTGGAGTAATTCAGTTACTAACTCAGTTACTTTTTGGGAGAAGTAACTAGTAACTATAACTAATTACTTTTAAAAGTAACGTGCCCAACACTGTACAAAAGCAAGATAGTTGACAGAAGGGAAGATTTTTAAAAAAACACGTCATGGAATGATAACAAATTCAACAAGGAGAACGGAGAGGAGAGCAGCAGATACACCTCTTTGCCTCACCTGACAGAGCTCGCCTGGACTCATTTCTTTTTCCACCTCACTGAGAGACTGAGTTCGTCTGTGAGTGAATAATGTGTCCGTGGTAATGTGTGCAGCAGCCTCCAGCTATTGGCTGATGGAAATGCTCATCAGAGAGATGAATGATATGGTGCTGACCTCAGGGGTGCTGCAGACATTAAACAGGCCTGAAGGATGACTGTGATTGGATGATAGGACAGGCATATGTGGATGGATGGAAAGACAGGATTATGTACTTTCCTATTAGATGGCAGAGCCGGTGAGTAGCAGTAATGAGACAAGAGGAAAACGACCGAAGACATGTTATCTGTGTGATTCAATAAAGTCACACATTTTTCACAATAAATCTAGGAACTGGAGTTTTTAGCTGGTATTTGTCTAATTGTATCACCCTCTATCAATAGCATGTGTAAAATGTAATTGTGTGTGTGTTCGCTGTCATTACCCTGTGTCCATGTATGTTTATGTGATGCCAATTAGCAGGAACAGAGGAGCACCGGCAGCGTGGAGTTGGCCTCTAGGGCTGGCTAACAACTGGCTAACAAGAGCTACTCTATAACGATTATGAGATTAAAGAGGCTCTGAGTCAATCCACTCCCCGAGTGCTTTCACTCTTATGCCCGCTTCAGCTCACCACACATAACTGACCCTCGCTGGTTTGAACAGCCTTTGGCAAAGGTGGTCAACAGCAATGTGGGCGCTGACTGTACTGTGTATTTCGTATGTGTATGAACGGTTCATGTATTCCCAAACTGTTACAGGACTGTATGATATAATACAACATTAGTTTTATTTAATAATACAGGCAACTGTGAGTCCAATATAATACTATACAATAGGATATGTGATACAATACATGATGCAATGTGTACAATACGACATGATGTGACATGATGGCATAGAATACATATACCATAAAACATCACACCATGTGAAACAATACCTTTGCTGAGACACATTTGTGGTATAGAGTGCCAAAGTCACGCCCCTTGTGGTCGACCTCATGGGACCTCATTTCACAAAAAAACAGTACAGTAATCCATGAGGAGAGACAAATACATATTTGAGTTGTGCCATGGATTATACATACTAGTGCAGTGCCCGTAGGAAATATGTGGTTCTATAGAAAAGTGGGAGGTTAAGAAGCTTTTTCACTGACGGCCAAATGAGGCTGTTTGAAGGTGGAACGTCGGGGATATTTAGGTTTGTTATGAAATCCAATATTCCAGGGTATAATTGTTTGTTTTTGACTATTTTTGATTTTGCCTTAAAAACTATTTACTTGGTGTGATTATTTTCAGCACAACGTCACATGTGTGACTGTACAGTTATTTTTTCATTTTGACATATTGTATTAACACAATAGACCTAAAATCACAAAAAAAAACATAAAATCTGAGTAGAAAAAGTTATTTTTTACTGTGAAAACCACAAATATGTTTAACAAACCATTTTTTATTACTTATAATGCAAATATAAATTGTTGTTTGCTGAATATGTACAAAGTTCTGTTTAACTATTTACATTTAAATGCAGGCAATGCTCAGGTCTGCCTGAGCTCCTTCCAGCTGAATGAAGAGCTGCACTGCCTGCTCCAAATTCAGCTTCTTCTGTTTTGA
>CAEMYA010000153.1:234825-256850 GCA_903131615.1 Diplodus sargus | reverse complement strand
ATATATATATATATATATGTAGTTTTTTATTTTCATCACTAACCTGTCAAATAATGACGCTCTGGGACGGCGCCCCTACAATCAACATTATTTGTCGAGTTGGGAATTAGACTAAAAAAACTTTTCTTACAAATAGCACCTTTTTAAATATATGAACACAGTAATGCCTCAGTAATCATAGTTCAGTAATTATATACAAATCACATGTACCAGACTGTTTGAGTCTTGTTTTGTGGATATTTGGCTTGTAGAGATAGAAGTCGTGTTTTATTCCGGGTGATATTTGGATATATAAGCGTCTGCTGTTAGCCTATCCATACACTTTTGGAATGCTTGAACACAAAAGTGCTTACATGGACAAATAATATCCTATTTTGTCTGTAAATCATGTTGCATGCATTGCACAGAAAAAATGTGATGAAACAACTGTGTGTTGTAGAAGAGGGACAAAGCGCTCAGTTCTTTCATCAAAAGGCAGCACAGGGATTATATTTTGTGGAGGGGAAAATCCTGTGTGTTCTGTCCCATCCTCCTCTGTATGAAATACTGATGCTGATCCAGCTGCACATTCACACACTTTAAAAGCTTAGCTTCAGGAATGGTAAAACACACACACACACACACACACACACACACACACTTAGAATGACGTCAGTGTCCTAATACACATGTATTTAATATTCTAGGCTCTGTTTAATGTCAGGGCATTTTTGTCTGATGCAAGTTACTCCACCGTAGAAAATATGACCAAGCGGACTGGCCTCTTTCTAAAGTGAAAAGTACACCTTCTGATATATCCAAAATCATCCTCTTAATTAAACTGGTGGGTTGACGATCTCTACATACACAGATGATCTGTGTTATCTTGGGATTTAAAAAACGGTGCAAAGATAAAAACAGATGGCTGAAACTCAATCTAAATTTATCTGAAACCCCCATGCAATGAAGCAAGCATTACATTTTATGTGTGTGTCAACATAAAGAATTTGAATAAAATATTCCCTCCCTTTCTTACTCTGGTCTCCACTAGTAATAGAGCCCACTCTAACTTGCTAAATGTTTAGGTTATATTAAGGCTCACAGATATGCATAATTAAGCACACGGCTGGTTTTATTGACAGTGTTTCGATTAATATGCTACCCTATTAGCATCAGTGATGCTCTAATCCAGTGGTTCTCAATCATTTTTTGTCATGCCCCACCTAGAGGACAGAAATTTTTTCATGCCCCCCCAAATTTAAATACTATTGAGAATCTGATAATATTTATTTATTTATCTGTTTAAACCACTGTATGAGTTGTAGCATTCTGCATACAATCACCTGATTATCAAAACGGTTCCATGCTGTCCTGCCAGAGTTTTTAGGCATAAAACACAAACAGGTCTGACCTCATTTCCGACCGTGTTCATGGTAAGCCCAAGCGCTATGTAAGCATCGTCATATTTCCTGCTTCATAGTTCCCAACCGAAGGATTAGCCGTGGAGCTTGTGTTTGTCTCTTTTTTTAAATTTGTGTGCTGGTGTCAAAACGGAATGTTTTATTTTGAAAAGTAACTGGATGTTATATTGTTATATCGGCGCTTGACTTCCTGTTTGCTCAGTGCAAAATTCAGCTGAATTCGTGTTCTGGCATCCGCCTGACATATTCCGGAGGGCTCCGACTGCCGGAGCTGGGACAGAGCAGATATACGCAGCGCAGCAGACCTGCTGGAAGTTAACACATAGACTTTTAAAGTGAAAGTGAAACCTATCAGCTCTACTGGTGTGGCGGACGTAATGCAGCGGATGTAGTGAAAATAGACCTTTGCATCCCGTCCTGCCTCTCACGTCCCCCATGACACCTCACCCTGCCCCACCAGGGGGGCGCGCCCCACAGTTTGAGAATCACAGCTCTAATCTGACCACTTTTTTCAGTAACGAGTAATCTAACGCGTTCATATTTTCAAACCAGTAATCAGATTAAAGTTACTTATTCAAGTCACTGTGTGTTACTATTATTTTTATCATTTTCCTCAGTAAAAACATATATTTTTGCTTTCTTCTTGCGTGTCAGGAGTGACGACGCATTTGCGAGAAGTCACGTTTTCTGCACGAGGACAAATCACGTAGCACCACGCAGCGACACAAACAAAAACAACAATGGAGGGAGGACAGAGATGCACGTTTTCTTAACTGGAAATACAGTCATTATTTTGAGTTTGTGTCAGCTAAAAATGAGAATATTACATTGTACGTTGTTTGTTGTACACTCTGTGCTGACAACAAAGGGTTAGAAGAAGTTGGTTGGGTGGTATGTTGTAGAGGAAATGCTGCCCTTAAGTAAACACGGTTGACTCGCCCTTGTTTGGTGCCATAATAAACAAGATCCCTGCTACTATCACTGCCGTGCTGCCTCACAGAACATCTTTTTCTTCCTGCCTGAAGAAGCAGTATGCAGAGATGGAGATAAATCTGAAGGCCAAGGGGGGGTGTTGGAGTCGGAACCTGCCGAATGTAACTAATAAAGTAACTTGTAATCTAAGTTACTTTTTAAAGGAGTAGTCAGTAATTAGTAATCGGATTACTTTTTCAAGGTAACTGTGGCAACATTGGTTAACATTAACCAGCATACAGGTGCTGGAGCTTGCAAATTCTGGCAGAGACAGCAGTGGGCAGAGCTGGCGCTTCTGGAAGACTAAACAGCTGAAGTCAGAGAGAGCACATAGTTTGTCTTTTAAACGTTTGGCATTTAAGGTGGATTTTTATCTAAACTTTTGGCATTTAAGGTGGATTTTATCTACATTCTCGCTTCTCTGAAGTGCTGTACCTCTGTCTTAGTTGACTCCTCAATGGAAGGAAAAGTGGGTATAGTACGTACAGAGAAGAGTGTGGAAACAGAAAAGGCACTGGAGGGAACAGAAAGAACCTATGATAATCTCTGATAAGTGCTGACTTTAGTCAGAGGCTGAACTGCACACAAACATAGACACACACCCTCGGTGCCCACTTCCATCCCCCACTGCGATCTTGCTGTAATTGTATAGTGAGGTTTTCTATGTATTTGAGGAGCATAAACTAATGGTCAAATTTGCACAAGTAACTTGAATAAACACAAATGATCCTGTGATCCAACTCAAATAACGCAAGGTAACATGCTGAACTATTTCTGTTGGAACAGAGATTGTTTGTTTGTCTGATCTAGCTAGGCTTCCTTCGGCTGGCTTCACTCTACCCGTGCGCCACATCCGTGCCTAGTTTTGGATACGCGCGACACAAGTACATTCATCCACTGCCAAGATGGTGACGGCCAGAGAAACCCACTTTGAGTTTGGCTGAGTTGTGGCTGTGACTTTGCTGCTCAGAGTTCACCAATTCTGACCTCCACGCAAAACCATGATGAGAATTTGTTTCACCACCCGATGCAAATGTTTAATTTGTCCCTTCACTTCGCTCACACGCTCTATATACCTGTAGGGGAAATCATGGGCTGTCCACTATTTTGTACAGTCAGTAATCCATTGTTTGTTTTGGTGCCTGATTATAGCAGCTTCACCTTTGTGCTAGGCTCAAATACCTGCCTAATACCACAATTTAAGCTTTTTTCTCGACAACATTTGGCTTAATTCTTCTCTTAGTTTGAAAAAGAGAGACATTAAGGGCTGAGCTAAAATAGCTCCACTATGGGCTGGCATTTACATCTTCAACATGTCATCAGATGAAACAGCTTAATGTAAACCATTAAGCATCAACATTGAAAAGGGCAGATTTTTTTTCTCTTCTTCTTGACTGATGTAAGTGTGGACTCATTTAATGTTGCATCGATGCCCTTTACTTGGAGAAAGGCTATTGTTGTGGGCAGAAATGCCACATCACAGGAAGAGGTGTCGCCAACACATGTGGAGAATGCTATCACCATGGGAATGGCTGTTTTTAAGACATTATCTTTGCAGACAGACACATAGTCATAGAGGTTGACACATCAATGCACATTGTGTCATGTTGATGTATAGAAAAGTCATCACCACTGGACAGAACAGGCAGAACTCCATCACAGCTACTACGGTATGTTCTGCTCCATCATCACAGTTTTGATCACCTCCACCAAGGACGGTTTGTTTTCACACGTGTCTTTGGTTGGTTGGTGTGTCAGCATGTTCATACAAAGACTTCTGCATGGATTTCCATGACGCTTGTATGGAGGGTGGGTCTCAGCACAAGATAGACCCTATTTATATTTGTTGCGGAACCCGAAAAAAGAGATGGCTCCAGAGATGTCTTTAACATTACGAGAAATGGTGTTTTATTTCTGTGTTTTTTCAGAGGCTCAAATCAGAGCAGCATGAATTCAAAACACTTCACTTGGGGCTTGCTACCCAGGTATGTTGCCAACTGCCCGTGTGTATTTGCCGACCAAATTCAGTTTTTTTATTTGGCTTTTTTGTCCATCTGACGGAACAACATCATGCGTGAAGGATTAACATAGGGGCAATCAGCTCTTGCTCCATCGACTGACAATCACACATGCTATGCAGAGAAACAGAGAAAGATGTTCTTTGTTATTAAGTCCCTCTTGAAAATGCATTGATACACTGATTCTGATGCAACCCCACCAATTAATGCAGTTGTTCTATTGTTGTTTAGTAAAAGCTTGTATGAGCACCTGGTTGTTGTGATGTCATTTGGTCCAAGGTTTTTACAACACGGGAACTTTCTTCTACTTGTGCCTCGTTCTCGACTTCTTTATCTAAGTTTTTGTTTATCTTTATCTATATCTACATCTTGATTGATGATTCGACCAGGACAGTTTTATGTCAACCAAAGCCTGGAAAGTCACCTGCTTTTGTCTATGAACCTACTGCTGTCCATGGTTCCAAAAATTACTCTTCACACTTCAAGTGTGAGAATGTCACCAACACAGATAGAAATGGTACTGCTGTGGGTAGAAATGCTGTTACTGCGTGTCAAAATGTCAAAGCTGCAGCTGGGAAGACTGTTATCACTGAACCCGTCAAGTGTCTCTCAGACAGAGTGCCAAACAGCGTCGCTGCTGCAACTTAAAATTCATGTAAGTCTTGAATTAAAAGCAACATCACCGTCCATGTCACTTTTTCCACATGGTATACCTGACTGCAAAAAAACAGGGGTAACTGTGGTTACACAAGTAAAACACAGAGAAATTCCAAAGAAGCTGTCTTTCCACAGAGAGCACTGGAATAATTCTGTTACAGCAGCAGTGATGGTATGAGTGAATGTTTTGAGTCCCTGAATAAAAAAGACTGTA
The DNA here is from genome assembly GCA_903131615.1 of Diplodus sargus. Classification (NCBI taxonomy): domain Eukaryota; kingdom Metazoa; phylum Chordata; class Actinopteri; order Spariformes; family Sparidae; genus Diplodus; species Diplodus sargus. The sequence continues at coordinate 251,589 of CAEMYA010000153.1, read as the reverse complement.
AATCTGTGAATCCAGTAAAAAAAGTAAGTTCGACAAATAGGAAAACATTTTGTTTGGTGACGTGGGTTTGGTCTCACACACGCACACGCGCACACACACACACACACACACACACACACACACACACACACACACACACACACACACACACACACACACACACACACAGTCACACACCCTAAAAAGGTTTCTCTGTCTAAATATGCTTCTTGTTATTTTATCCATTTACTCCAGCCTGCCCAGCCTTGTGTCAACAGAGGGCAAGCATCTGACAGTATTTGGTCAGCAGGAACAGGATTTTGAGTTATAAGCTAAACTCAGTGTTTTACAGTACAGTAACTCATTGCAGGACACGTAAGACAACATATTTCCTTAACAATTACACAGCAGAGGGTTGTGTGGTGTTTAATGTGTGTTTAACATGAGAAACCTCAGTGAAACATCTGTAGGACACTGTGGAAGAAAGTTAAAAAGTTAAACTGTGCACCCAGGGGGATGGACACACACACACATACTCATGCACACACTAACCCACACACACACACACACACACTAACCCACACACACACACACACACTCAAACCCACACCCCCATCTAAGCGCGCATTCAATCCACCCTGTCATTTAAAGCAGCGATGGTGAACTCCATCCAGGTTTTGCTTGGAACAGCTTTTAAAAAATATTTATATCTTCAAACTCCACAGTGCCTTGTCATTAGAAGGCTTCATATAGCAAGAGTGGTGGTTCCACCCATCACAGCTCCACTCCCACAACCCTGTCTCCCCACACTGAGGCCAACACCTTTGTGGTTTTGTCTAAACAGTGCTACTACATGGCTTCTTTATGTCAGTTATATTTAACAAGTGTATCCAAACACACCTTGTTCTGTTTTATAAATTCAATTGCTTATAATTTCCTCGCAGCCACAACGTACAGTAGCAAACATCTGGCAATCATCAATCTACAGTGACAAATGTAGTGTGTTTGATGAACGGTCACAACCATTATTTAGTTCCCACTGAAACCCACTAAACCTCCTAACATACACTTTCCCACATTGGATTCCCTTTAAGTAGCTCTGAAGATATACATGTTTTCGATAAAGTTTAATAAAATTAACGATTCATTTGGTCACCTGGTCGTAGATTTTTTACTGTGCTGTACATAAACAGCTGAGAGTGGAAGTCACCTCCGCAGATCATTTACATTTAGTGCATTAGCAGATGCTTTTGTCCAAAGTAGCTTATAGTAATTCATACATACATTCATACACTGATGGTAGTGGCTGCCATGCAAGGTGCCGACCAGCACATCAGGAGCAGTTTGGGGTTCAGTATCTTGCCCAAGGACACTTCGCGAACAGACCAGGGGAATCGAACCAGCAACCTTCCAGTAACAAGACACTTCAAATCAGAGCAGACTCAGATTTGACTCCATACAAACCTGGTTAAATGGATGAGTGGTGAGACCGTACATACTGGTACATATCTTAAACACCATGTGTACCATACATGCAGTCTTTTCAGTACGATTATTGTGATGTTGCAATTTGATATGAAGAGTTTTATTAAAGAATTAGGGTGACATCTTATTGAAAGCTGTTTTTTGCACTAAACTGTGTCACAGGATTACATCTATAGTTTAAAAACCCTTCACTCTGACTGCACAGTGATGCAGGAGTTGTTCCCCTTGTTTTTGTCTTCTGTAAATATATTTGTCAGTGTGCATTATGACAATTCTAATGACAATGATCCTTATGGAAATACACAAATAAAGACATGACCTTTATATATGTAAATAAAGATAATTTTCCTGTATGAATGGAGAGTAAGAATCCTTCAGTAGTAACCGGCGTGATGAGGGCTGTGGCCATGCGTGCGTAATAGCCACATGATACAATAGCTGCTTTTGTGTTGCGAGTGGGAATTGTCGATGCGCAATTTCGGCTAGAGTGAGTTTTCAAGGGCCGTACTGATGTTCTGGACCATGATGATGACCTCTTAACTGGAGAGATCGCAGGGATCCCCTCTCCAGTAGCTCTTCCCCTGTGTGCAGAGATGAGTCTCTTGGCCTCTCTCTTGAAATCAGTCCACTTCTGAGTCCTCCATAGTCTGTGGCTCTGAACCCGCAACGTTCACCACTTCTGTCACTTTCTGCCATTCAACCTGCTTCATTTTGTTGCTGAGGCCAGAGCTGAAGTCCCCTGTCGTCCTCTTTTTCACCTGTAAATTTGATTGATTACTTCAAGTTCACAGACGGAAATTTCCACTTCCTGTTCGTCAACTGTTTTTTTGCTTCCAACATTTCTACTCAACACTTAACTCAATTCTGGCCCTTTTTTATGCAAACCAGGTCATTTGGAGTGTGTTTAAAGTGAATTGTGGAGATTGTGGGGACAACTTGTGCATACAATTTCAGGATGATTGAGATGTATGAGAAAAAGACGCGTGGGAACAGATGTATGTGGGGTTTTACACGTCTGTTGAAGGACTGCATATGCATTTTTCCAAAATGCGGGAGAATGTAACGCTTTGCTGGTAGCTTTCGGTCATTTGACCATTTGGGAATCAGCAAAAAGTATGAGTCATGGAGGAGGATTTGGAGCATTTCCTGCGGTCAAGAGAGGTCCCAAAAGAGGACATTATGCGTATGCAAAGAGACAAGGGCGTAACAACACAGAGCCTGGGATAGTGACTAATATAGGGGGATATGGAGTTAGCGTTAATGTTACGGTAACTTAAACTCATGTCCACGCTCATCGCCTCCCTGCTCTAACGTTAAGTTATGCCAGTCCAACAATCATAACGTTACATTTGGCATACATCCAACGGTACCCGTGAAGTTGTCCAGAGTATTGCAGTTGGTTGCTAATGAATTCAATCAGGACTGCAAGCGAGCTTTAATTAACAAAGCTGAAAAACGACAACAACGAGAGGGCAAGGAAACCAAAAACAGGAGTCACTAGGGACAAAGGAGAAAAGTAGCAACTAAGTGCAAAGCAAAGCAGAGTTCAAATCAAAAAAGAAAAAAGGAAGCAAAACATGAGGTAACGAAGGGAAAAACACTGAGAGGGAAGAGAAAAGAGAAGAGAAAAGCAAGAGGAGTCACACAAGGGTTCTGGTTATTTGGGTACAAGCACATTAAAGTTTTTTAAATATTTGTTGATATTTAATATTGCTTCCCTCTGTGTGTGTGTGTGTGTGTGTGTGTGTGTGCGTGCGTGTATGTGTATGAAAAGGAGAGGCAGACAAATAATAGTGGCAATAATGCTGAGTTGGGATGAAAGACATACAAAACATAATTGAACATAATAATTGAAAAAAGCATTGTGGGTATTGAGGGGCTACGGGAGAGCAAGGATGGGCTGAGGTGACGCAGGGGGAAGACGGAGGCTGGGAGGAGTCGCAGTAGTCCAGGGAGGAGGAGGAGGTAAAATTGGTGTGTAATTACTTTCTAACTCTCTTAAATTAGAGAGGAAGACAGGGCTGCCAACCTCCTGTTGGTGCCTGATGTCTGCACCAGCCTCTCCTCTCCTCTCCTCTCCTCTCCTCTCCTCTCGTCATTATGCTCCAACTGGCTATGTGCCAAATTGATGAAAGGATCTGACATCTGCATCTCAAAGAAAACAAAGTGTCTTTACAAACAGGATTAAAGTGACGTTGATTTTAATGCGTGTTATTAACAGTGGGGAGAATGTTCTTGGTGATACAACAGCAAGGATATGAAATGTCCTCACGGTTTTAAGGGTTTCAGAACCTTTTTTTCCTCCCAACAAATAAGCAGACTTTTCAAGAAAATGTAAGGAAATACCATCGGAGTACCATTTTTTCCCATTTTCTTTTCCTGTCACAGGACATTAGCCTAGAGCAGCCTGCAGTCTAAGATGGATTAGTATGACTGTTATTCCGAGTCTCTTCCTCTCCACCAGGTGGCGGTCCAGCTGGTCAGGTTGGATGGTCAAAAGATGTTGTTGCTCTTTATCCAAAACCTGCACTTTCTTCCCTAATGCTGTTTAATGTAATTCTGTCATAGGTTATACCTATTTCAGCACTAAATGAAGGCTGCTAAATGCTCCACCTCGTTTAGCAGCCTGTCACTGACTTTGCCTCTTCGCTGTTCGTAGAACATTTGGTACAACCAGCCCATTTTGCCTGAAAACAACTGCTAGCTTGTTTGATGAATGCAGTGAGACTGGACGAAACAGTTGTGGCCCAAAGCTGAAAGACACTAAAAGGTTTTCTAGAGCTGAGAGGAACCGCAAAATCAAGTGATAATTCTCGTGAGTTGTCCCTATGTGTTCTCCTTTTATATTTCAAGTAAAATATTTCTTCAAATACTGAACAGTGAAGGTAGTTCTAATACTTCCATCCCTGGCAGTGAGCTTGGTAATATACAAAAAGAGAGTAGGCAGTAAAAGGAGAAAGCCTTTGTCAGAATGAAAGGCTTTGTTGTTTCCTGGAAGCACTACAGACCAGTGTCTGCACGTACCTACATACTGTACACGAATAAAACAGTGACCTTGGGTGATTCAGTGTTTTAGTACAACAAATAATAGCAAAACTCCCCCTCATTCGTCATCTTCTACTCTCTTCACACCCCCTCACACTGCCCCTTTTTTATATTACAATGATACAAGGACTTTATTTGATTTTATTTACTCAGAGGAATTATGTTTAGAGCAATGCCCACCTTTACAGGACCAATCTGATGACATTCACGGAGTTACACGTTCTCACCTGGAAGCTGCTCAGTACAACCACACTCAGATCTACCTGCCGGTGAGCAGCTCCATTGGATTGGCTGGGGTTACGGGTATTTCTTGAGTTTTTGGTGTTTTTGTGTTCGCCACCAGTAACTGCACATGACTCCCGAAAAAGCTGAAAGTGAACATGATGAAACAACAGATGTGTGAAAGAATCAGAATTTACACTAAATAGTGATTCATTTCATATAAAGAGGTTTTAGTTGGGTTTTCAAGGATACCATTTAGTCTCCTTAGAAATGTTTCCTCTTTAGCTCCCATAGGCAGAGGAGGTAAAGGAGCCTTATACTGAATACTAGCACAACATTGACTGCTAAGTGCTAAGTACTAACTAACTGCTAATAAGAAGAATGATAAATGACAGGATATTTGATCAATGGAGGGTAAATATATGTTTAAGCACGTGTTCCGCTGGTCTCCACACGTTGCATCCTCCATTCACTTATGTTAATCCATGTAGTGTGACTATAATCCTATTAAACCTTGCTACTCTGTACCCATCTACCTTTCAGCTTTATATTACACCATAATAAAACATGCCAACATTGTTGGAGTTGTTTTTCACAATCTTTATAACTGAAGTTTAGTTTTAGAACTGTGGTGTATTGGCTAGTGACACACACACACACACACATACACACACACAAACACACACACACACAAACACACACGCACACACACACACACACATATATATATATATATATATAAAATGTAGGGCCTTACTACGAGCATCAGACACTGGGTAATGCAGACAGCATTTACAGATTACAGATTATAAGTAGAGCCGTAGCACTAATACTGATGGAGGAGGGGATGATGGAGGGGTTTTCTTGAGTGGTCAAACTCAAAACTCTGCACAACACTTTAGTCTGTGGACAGAAGAAGAAAATATTCTTCTGAAAGCAACTCAGTGATGGGTACCTGTAAAAAGGACTGGAAAAATAATGCAATGTCCAACAGTAGGCCATGTTCAATCATCAGCAATGTGTAACAATTTCACAGTGTCTTTGATAAAAATGAATGTTATATTTAATGTTGAACGTGTACAGACCAATAATAGGTTTTGAGACATTTATATTCACAAAAATAAAACTTCATTTAATTACCTATAGACACACAACAAATAGGAATATGATTGTTATTGTCTTCAGTGTAAAAATAGGTCATGTCAGTCTGTTGGTTCACAACTAGGTCCAGGCTGAAATATCTCAACAACTTTTATATAGGTCTGCTGTTATACTTTGTACACACTCTACACTGTTACTCTACATTGTTTTGTGTAGCACCACCAGCACAGACATTTTTCATTATTAATAAATATCCATAGTGCCTCTCCTCTGACCTGTCCATGTGTGTGGTGGTCCCATATTAGCTAGGATTATATCCACTTGCAAACGGTAGTTCTTTTGGAAAAGCATTACTTTTAGCCTGTTTGTGTCAGTAACATAAATAACACTCCTTACATTGAAAAATACACTTTTTGTAATAATAAATAATAGTTATTGATAATGTATTCACAACTCCCAAAGAAGTACAATTTTACTGCTGTCATGGAAGCACAGACCCCTCCTTATGGGAGTTCAATTCCCACTGACTCCCACATCACTCAAACCCTGACCAAAATCATAAGGACATTTGCAAACTGAATTTAAATTTGGGACCAATTTGACCTGATAAGTAACACAGAAGGTGCACCCCTCACTGTGCTTTTGTGAAACGGACAGTGTTTCTTGAGATGTAATGCTATGAGCAAAAATAGTTTAGGAGGAAGCATTAAACTTGCAGGTGGCACAATCTGAACATGGGTTTTGATGTTCTCCCCTAGAAAAAATGTAATAGAGCAAACGTCATTTTGTGTATTCTGGTGCCTTTTAAAAGGTGGTTTGATATCTGGCTATAGTAGTGTTACACTGGTGAACTATTAAGAGTAATAATAGACAGATACGTTGAGGGGGCCACCATCTTTATTCCTAGCTTACATCCTCTACATCCTCAGTACATTTCTGCTTCTCCTCTCTTTTCCCTTCTCGCACCACCTCCCTTCTAGCGCCTCTGATGGCTGGATGTTGTAACTAGTAATCACATCTCTCTATAAAAGCAAGGAATCTCTGTCTGTCTGTGTGTGTGTGTGTGTGTGTGTGCCTCAAATATCTCTGCGGATGCGGATCAGGATCAGACTGACCTGAGAGTTTCAACATCGTTTGGTTCAGTGGTGTGCAACTTCGCATTTGTTTGGACTGCAATGATACCGTGAATAAATTATTTCATAAATGCTTTACAAATTCGGGAGCATTGTCCACCGGAGCCACCACAGTCACATGCGCACCAGAGCCAATCACTGCAGATCTCAAGCCTTTGACACACATTAAGAAACAAGCGGATGTATACCTGCAGCGGCGCGAGCTGGACCGGGAGTTAGCCGGCGGTTCGGTCCCGTTCTGTTCTGTGCATCTAAACTGACTGTTGTGGATTAATGAGACTAAACGAGACCGGACCGAGTCTGTTCGGGTCCGGGTCCTGTAGTGTGTTTCGAGTGTGTTATGTAGTGTTTGGTGTAGTGTGTTTAGTGTGTAGTGGAGTCGTTTTTTTGTTTAATGAGTCAAAACAATGAGAAGCCAATGTGGAGCAGGCAGTGCAGCTCTTCATTCAGCTGGAAGCAGCTCAGGCAGACCTGAGCATTGCCTGCATTTTAAATGTAAATACTTACATATAACTTTGTAATTTTTTTAAATGTATGCACACATTTAGCAAACAACAATTTGTATTTGCATTATAATATATAGTAAAAAAATCTAACATTTTCTACTCGGAGTCTATGTTTTTTTTGTGATTTTAGGTCCATTGTGTTAATACAGTATGTCAAAATGAAAAAATAACTAATAGTCACACATGTGAGGTTGTGCTGAAAATGAAATATAATGGCAAAATAAAAAATTGTCAAAAACGACCAATTATACCCTGGAATATCGGATTTCACAACAAACCTAAATATCCCTGACGTTCCACCTTCAAACACAGCCTTATTTGGCCATCCATGAAAAAGCTTCTTAACCTCCCACTTTTCTATAGGAACACATATTTCCTATGGGCAATGCACTAGTACTTTATGAATACAACATCCCCCTTCCAATAAAGCCAACTTCTTCCATAACAGAACACCTCAAACTACTTACTTCAAAATAACAACCTTCTTAATGCTGTACTGAGCTTAACACAGTGTACAGTAGATAGCCTAACCAGCCTATTTGAATCAACAGCATATGGCATTTATCAGTAGTAAAGAGTTATGTACTAGCTGGCAACAACTGAACAAAGCGAATGCATACATAATAGCAATATTAGCAACCCAACAGTATCAATGTGTACATTTTATTTATTTACTTATTTATTTATTTATTTGATTTTTTACAACCAACTGAAAACACAATTTCTAGCCTCTGTAGGCAGGTGGCCCCTAGGTCTACCCCAGGACCCCAGGTCCAAGCAGGGGAATACGCTGGTAGTGCAGACAGGTGTGACACATGTCCTCCCAACATCCAGCAGGTATGTGTGAGGGCTTTTCTGTCTCACCACAGTCCTTGCTTGTGGGAACTTTTGTTCTCCTTTCTTAGCTTTACATGGTTTTATGACCCGAACCTGATCACCAGGGTAAAAGTGCTGGTGTTTTGCACTTCTCTTCTCATCTGTGTACTGTTTTGATTTTTCCTGCTTGTCTTTCACTCTTTCTCTCACAGCACCTTCATCTACTGTGGTGGGAATGACATCCAGGATCTGAAGTTTTGTTCTCATTTGCCTTCCATGAAGGAGACATGATGGGCTCCTGTGGTTGCATGACGGGTTGCTCTGTAATGATTTCCAAGGTGTACCTTGTGTTGAAGCAGTTTGCAGACAGTCTTTCAGAACCCTGTTGAACCGTTCAACTTCTCCATTAGCACGGGGGTAGTACACAGATGTTCTCAAGTGCACAATGTCTCTTTGCTTGAGAAATGCCTTGAATTCAGCAGAGGTGAACTGTGTACCATTGTTACTCACTAGCTCCCTTGGGTTCCCTTCTCATGAAAAGATTGGATAATTGGATAATTGTTGCTGTATCAATGTGTGTGACAAAAGCAACTTCTGGCCATTTGCTGTAGTAATCCACCAGCGTGACTGCTGACCTGCAGTGTCTCATTTGCAGCGTCAAAAGGGCCAACGATGTCAAGGCCAACCTTCTCCCAAGCAGCTACAGGTAATGGAATAGTGTAGTGTAGTGGTGCGCTGTGGGTTACAGCTGACATTTTGTCTACATAGCACACACCTTGATGAGAGCTTCCACCTGACCGTCCATCCCTGGCCACCAGTACAGTTCACTCAGGCGTTGTTTTGTGAGAGCAATTCCCTGATGGGTCTCATGAGCAATGTCAATCAGTTGTCTCTGCAGGGACTCTGGTACAACAAGGCGGTAAGTGCCTCTGACAATACAGTCATCCACAATTGACAGTTCCATATTTAATTTCAGACCAGCATCCTGAATGCGGTGCAGGACAGTTTCCAGATTAATGTCATGACCTGCCTGTGAGGAGCCATAGACAATGACGTCATCCAAGTAACACTGCAACCCACTGAGAATGTTTGTCATCATTTTTTGCAATGCAGCAAGGGCGGAGCTTAGTCCATAAGGCGCTCTGCAGTACTGATATTGACCCTCATGTGTTATAATAGCTGTAAGCCCTCTGCAATTCCATTTGATGGTAGGCACTTTTCAGGTCCAAAGTTCTAGATCCACGCAGCTCTGACAGCAAGTCCTCAATCAGTGGTAGGGGGTGGCTGTCCGGCACCACTGCTTTGTTAGGTTCCCGCATATCCACGCACATGCAGATCTTTCCATTTCTTCTACTGGTGACAACGATGGGGGACACCCATTCAGAAGAGTCAAGTTTTTCACTGATTCCTTGCTCCTCTAGTTCATTCAGTTCCTTGATGACAGCCGCCCTCACTGAAAGTGGTAAGCGGCGAAGCTTTTGCTTTATAGGTTTCACCTCTGGGCGGATTTGAATTTTATGTACAAAGTTCTTGGCGTATCCAATTTCTTTCTCCACTCTGCAAACCTGGGATGAGGGCAGTGGCTCTGGGTGGGAAATCATTGCACAGCCTATTATGGGTTCAGGTGGAGGTTCCACCAAGCCTCCTCCCTTTATCACAATGTCAAGGGCTTCACACAAATCCTGTTACGGTTTGTACTAGATCTGGACCCAAATACACGACTCGACTCTGATTCACAGTGCAACAAACAGTCTTTAATGTTCAAGGGGTGCAAGGATAGGTGCGAGGTGAAGGGGTGGTGCGAGGTCCCAGGTTCCTGATGAGGTAGGCCAAGTCACCGGTGAGTGCGTGGAAGGTGGTGTCGTGGCGTGCTGGCCGTCGTCGGGCAATGGCGGTGCAGTGGAAGAGCTCCGGGCGCTGATAACAGGCAGGCACGCAGGTCCACAGGCAGGCCGGGAGGAAGCGCGCTCGAGACTGCGCAGCAAGCACAGTTATCTAAGCAGGTAGCAGAAACACAAGACAGTTAGCTTCACAAGCTAAGCACAGAGCACTGGAGCAAAAATACAAAGAAGCCAGGATTCACACAACCACGTAGACTGACGAAACAATCTGGCGACGAGCAGGAGAGAAACCGGTGGCTTTATGGGAGACTTGATTGTAGAAGGAGTTCACCTGGCGTCGCCTGAAGAGAAGCCCCGCCCACACGCACACACCGCACAGACAGGGGAGAGACACAAAAACACACATGGAGGACGCAGGGCTGCCATGATGAATCATGACAAATCCAGTCCAATCAGGGGTATGCGGGACTTGTGGGTGGGCTGAGTTTGCCTTTCTTGAAGTGCGCCATGTGTTTGGGAATTATTGAAGCACCAGATCCAGTGTCAACTAGCATATTACTGTTATAGGTTTGAGATTGTGATGTGGCTACAGTGAAATTTCCAATCAGTTTACCTTTAACTGCTTTCCTGTTGACTCATAGTACAGTCACCTCAGGTAAATCCACTTCATTCACTGATGTAGTAGATGACTTGCAAGCAAGAGCAAAATGACCTGTTTTCCCACGTATTTTGCATTTGGCATTCCTTGCAGGGCAAGACTGGTCATTAGCAAGGTGACTTGGTGAGCCACATCTGTAATACTGGCTGTTCTCACTTCATTTGTACTAAGGGTTAGGGTTAGGGTTTTGTTTTCCAGACATCTTATTTCCTTGTCTGTACACTGCATTAACATGCTTCGTTTCAGCATCCATGAACGTTTTAGCATCAATCATTGGCAGTTTCCATCGTTCTGGCCAAGAGTTTTGTCAAGTGTTAATTCAGGTCTTTCATGTATTCGATGTCTTCTCAACTATTTGATCGCGCAGCATTACACCTTCCATAGCACCAAAATTGCATGTTTGGCGAGCTCACGCAGTGCTGCCAAATAGTGATCAATTGACTCACCCACAGCTGACATTGACTTTCGGAGTGAAACGTCTGCAAAGCCAGCACGGATCCCTCGTACGTATCAGCAGAAAGAGGTAAGGTATTGTAAAGTCTCTGTCCCTCTGTTCCCAAGCAGTGAATTAGAAGCGCTCTTTTCCTCTCTGCAGAAAAGGTAGATCCACTGATCGCGAGCAGGTAGTTGTCAAACAACTTCTTCCAACTTTCAGTTCTCCCGAGCACTCCAGGAACACAGGAGGGGGTTGTACTCCCAGCAGAGCCATCTTTGTTGCTTTTTCTTTTATCCTCGTCGCCACTTGTTATGCTGGTGAACTATTAAGAGTAATAATAGATGGATACGTTGAGGGGGTCACCATCTTTATTCCTAGCTTACATCCTCAGTACACTTCTTCTCCTCTCTTTTCCCTTCTCGCTCCACCTCCCCTCTAGCACCTCTGATGGCTGGGTGTTGTAACTAGTAACCACATACTTTATGAACACCACAAGTAGCATGAGTGAAATTATCGGTAGGCCTACATTTTGCAATTTCACCTAGAGGAAGTGCCCCAGACCATATATTTGAAGATACTAAAAGCTATACCCATGTAAGTTGATTCAAGTAGTAATTTTATAATAGCTTTGTGGAACAGGCTCATGATACAGTGTACTTTCAAACACATGTATTAACATTTCAAGTAAAAAATTACTTCCAATTCAATACATAGAACCTGATATTGTCATTACATACCTAAATTACTGTGACACAATTAACCACCAACAATGACTCTTCTGTTTTCAAGTTAATAAATTCCACGACCTCACACTATTATCAAGTGCCCAGCTATCTCATCTGATGTAATGGTAGCAGTGCAATAAAGGTGCATTCAGACCAAACATGAGGACATTTTTGGGGTGTGTTACACAAATTTACTCACATGCATCGTGACCTGCATCTGGATGACTGCAGCTTCAAGCACTACTTGTGTAAAGCGTTTGGTTTGGACCTAATAGCAGCACAGAGACAGGCATGTATCGTTGGTAACAAGCTTTTCTTAGCACATGTGCCAGAAACAATGGCAATAGGCAAAAACAGTCTTTCTTCTGGCCGCTGGCCTTTAACAGTCTCTGGTGGGGATTGGAGGTTAGGTTCTGCCAAATCAAACCAGGACACTGGTGAGTAATGTCTGTGAACTGAGTTTTGTACTCACTCAGTAAAGGAATAATCCGAGTCACAAAACTGCAGGAAGCCACAGAGGAGACTGGAGTAACACTCACTCTCTAGAGCTGAGTCAGATAATTACTGGATAGCCAGGAGAGCAGACAGGCAGAACCCAGAAAGGGACAGGCGAGGATCGTAGTCAGGGACAGAAGGCTGAGGTGATTTCCAGGAGATCAGTGGGGCAGGATGGTCGGAGGCAAGCTGGGTCAGAACCGGGAGATCAGGCAGAGAAACGCTTTAGAGTCTGGTTGAAGCATCAAGAACAATCTGGCAATGAGTGAGTGTAGAGCTGGGGCCTAAGTGCAGAGAGCACAGTTGAGTGGAGTTGGCTTGGTGAGAGGGGTGCGTCTGATTGGCAGATTGAAGCAGGCAGGTGCAGAATGGTGAGGCAGAGATGAACTGTGACAACTTGAGGTCTACCCTATTCTAAGCCTGTCCATCTGTCTTCGGTGGGGGGCAGTTTCTCAATAGGTCTGTTGAAATAAATATTTATGGTGCTGGTGTGGCTCAGGGGTAGAGCCAGCATCTTGTTATCGGAGGGTCATTGGTTCAGTTCCCCTGGTCTGCATGTCAAAGTGTCCTTGGGCAAGATACTGAACCTCAAACTTCTCCTGATGTGCTGGTTGGCACCTTGCATGGCAGCCACTGAAATCAGTATATGTATGTATAAATTACTGTAAGTTGCTTTGGTCTGCTAAATGCTGTAAATAGTCACTGTGACCAGAAAGTACACAGAGACTGAATTAATGTCTTTTACCACATCAGTATGAACCCAAAACAAAGACATTTCACTGTGACCTGACTGCAATAAATAGATCAAAAGGATGCCAAAATAACAACATGATAAAGCGGCCTTGTACAAAACTTGAATGAATGCTACATCAGGTCAGTCGGGTAGACGACAAGCAAACAGCTTTACTTGTAAATTGCTTGTTCCCTGAATGGTGTTCGGCTCGATCAGGGCTATGCTGTGCTGAGACATATTTCCACGACTGTCCTGTCTCAGTATGAGTAATAGATGTGTTATCATACAGCTCTGGGTGTCTGCAAACAGCCATGTGTGGGGTGATTATCATCCTCTCCTCCATTGTTGTTCATGAATGAACAGACATCTGTGATGGTAACGTCATGCTACAGTGTAAGTGTCAATGCTGATAGGCTTTCGTGTAATCCTAGCTTCAGTTCAATATTTTCAATTCACCCATGCAAATGTCACCCGAAAATTTGCGTCATTTACACCACCCAGAGCAAACCCCCCCAAAAATGTAAATTTGCGTCCATTAGCCTTAGTCTTTTTATTGCTCCCTGTAGAGCTCCTCACGGCCTTTATTACCCCTCATCCCATCTTGTTTACTTAACTTTTTCTGTTTTTACCTCTTCGTTTAATCCCTTTCTTTCCCTCCCTCTGTTTTAGTCATATTTGGCTTCTTCCTTTCCTCTTTCCTGTCATGTTTCCCTTCTTCAGCCTAGTTTACTCTCCTGTTGAAGGCTTTTTGTAATAACAGTGTCTGACCCACCTTAACTCAGCTGCACTGGCACTTCAATGACGTTTGAAACTACTAACCAAGTGAGTGGGACTTGTCCCACCCATGTATAATGGCTGTGATACCCATGGACTGGACTGACAACTGGTACAGATTTACTATGCATGCTTTGCAGCTAACAATCTATTTTTATTTGTGTCTTGAATTTTTCAAAACATTTTAACTCCACTGACAAACTTCTCCAAGAGGAGAGGAGGCTAAAAGATTCAAAACTCAACACCCGTAAGTCCTTCCAGACAGTGGCCTGACATCCACTAACCCAGTCTGTCTGTGATGATTTAGTCCAAAAGAAACCAAAGCAGTAAGAGACTTGAGTTCATCCTTGTGAGACGTGGCAAGATTAACAATATGTAAACATTCTTTACATTTACATTAGAGTATATCTACTCTCTATACTGAATTAGTGTATGGACAGGACACTCTTCTCTGCCGCAGCTTGTAATGTAAGCTGATAAGCCTGGCTTATTTTTATATGAAAACCAAAGCCTGGAATAGCTTGAGGGAAGTTGGGCAGCTCATTGCTGGATCTGCTGATGTCAGTCATTACTGGTAATCATCTGTACTTGATACTGGCAGCGAGTAATAATGTCTGTGTGTATCAGATGGACTCTGTAATGATACCATTACATATTTATGGGTAATGATGGTGTGATGAAGTGTAAAGGTGAAGCTGCATCATCCTGGTATGATCATGCCTTGGAGACAAAACAGGATGGACTTCCTGGCATTAAGTATGAGGATGCTCTGTAAATGGCCAGTGAAGCATCAGCCTGCGGCTGTCAGTGATCAGGCCCCTTAACCCGTTAAGAGAAGTCCTGAGAAGCTCTTGAAACCCACTATTTTGGATTTTAGTCTCAATTCCTACAACTACTCCTTTCATCTTATTCGCTAGGAATGAATCTACTGGGCCTTTCTGTGTGGAGCCAGCATTTTCTGTCTCTCTATTTGTAGCTTGGCTAAAAAGTGAGAAGAAGATGCAGTTTCCTTCTTCTATCAATAGGGACTTGTGCTTCACAATACACATGCGTGATTCTACCTTGCACCTTCCTGATGTTGTAGCACAACAGTCTATTGGTATAGAACGCCTTTTTTGCCATAACCAAGAGGATGTCAAAAATTGTTAGAAGGTAGTTAGACCAGTAGCCACTGCAAGAGTTAAGGGTGGGGCTGCTGTGGCTCATGGGTAGAGCCAGCTTCTTGTTAGTGGAAGGTCTCTGGGTCGATTCCCCTGGTCTGCATGTTGAAATGTCCTTGGGCAAGATAGTGAACCCCAGATTTCTCCTGATGTGCTAGTTGGCACCTTGTATGGCAGCCACAGCTATCAGTGTATAAATTACTGTGAGTTGCTTTGGACAAAAGTGTCTGCTCAATGCAATGACGTGCAGTGAGGTTCGTGGCTGGTGAGGCACTGACTCCATCAGAATTAGATTTACAAATATATGAACCCAACAGACAGTGTTGTGCCTGAACGCGTTCAATGAACGATCATTCATGAACTCGTTCATATTTTGGACGAACGTGAACTGAACGTACTGCATTCTGCTTGATGAACGTTTTTGTGAACGCATTCATTCTGGCGTTTGTGAACGCCGCATTCTCTCAGTTTAACTTCGTTCAAGACAGCGCCAGATTCCCATCGAGCCTTAAAGGACAGTCAGAAACAGCTGCATACCAAACACGCAGTGAGGCATTACCAAACGAACACAGATTAATTCGTCCTGAACAGACAAAACAGTTTTAAAACCAAGAAACAGCTGATCACAGCAGTCAGTCCATCACTTCATCCGCGGACATTAAGATGAACAACTGGACAGCCGCTGAGATCCAGGAGATGCAGCGTCTCCTCGGTCTCTGTAGCTGTTTGGTTGTGTTAGCTTGATGTTGTGTCGACAAGCAAGAACGGTCGCTACTTTCAAATTAAAAGCCCCCCACTAAGAACCCAATTGTAAACTCCAATGGGGTGCAATGTAAAGCTCTTATTTTGAAGTCACATTCCTTGTCAACTGTTCACAGCCAAACCTCGAGCTTCACGTCACATCACATGTTTACGCCTATCTCAGAGGCGGCTTTTGGAAAAGGAGGCACATTGCCGCCCTTACCTTGTAGCAAATGTGCTGCCTTTTCTATCTACAAAGGGTTACTGGCAACACACACCAGCGACCGCAGAGTCGCACTGCCGTATGCGTCATCAATGTGCTCAGCATGGAGACAAAAACAAATGAAGGCTTCACATCTGTTTTTTTATTGTGATATACCTAAAAAGTTTTGGAGTGTTGTTGACTCGCATTTTTTGATGCTGCTAACTCTGTCCATTCTCTTACCCCGAAACATGTTATTTGCTACTATATTAACCTAGAAGATAATGCTCTTGAACACATGATGAACTTTGTTATCCTATGCAAAATGTTCTATTCTCAAACAAAAATTTGCAAAATCACTACCTAAATTAGCTCCTTTTCTCCTGGAACTGAGCTCTTTGCTTAAATCTCTGATTTTGTTAAATAACAAAAAAAAGTAATACCTTACTGAGTCATTATGAAACGTTTTTCCCTGAAGCCACTGTCTGAACTATCTATTCATTTATTATTTTATTTTTCCCTTTCTTCTTCTTCTTTTTTAAATTATTTATTATTTATTTACTTATTTATGTATTTTTTTATTTTTTATTTTTTATTTGTACTCTATCCTGTACCACAAACCTGAAACGGCACATTGAACTAAAGCACCGGGCGAGCCTTTCAAGGTCTGTGCAAGTGAATAAAAAATCAAACGGCGAGCCAAAACAGATCC
>CAEMYA010000153.1:216263-229898 GCA_903131615.1 Diplodus sargus | reverse complement strand
GATGTCGAAGGGACCTGCCCTGTTAAAAAAAAAAACATACGACTTCCTTCTTGCCCTTCAAATTAAAAGCCCTCCAGCCTTTTATACACAGGCCAGCTGCCAGTCACATAGATTTTGACTTAATTTTGACAAGACACGGCTCCAAATGTTTTTTGTTTTTGTTTTTTTTCCTGCGACCAATCGACCAATGAAATTTTGGTCAGCTAATGAGATTTTGGTCGACCAGTGCTTGGTCGACGATTTGGGGGCAGCCCTAATATAATCATTGCCACTTCTCGTTCTCTCTCCCCCCCACCCCCCAACACCCCATCCCCCCAACCCATTAGCATGCTCGCAATGATGATGCCAACATGCTGATGTTAAATAGGAATGATGTTTCCCATTGCCTCATCCTACTTTAGCATGTTATCATGCGTACAGATGCTAATTAGCACTAAACACAAGGTACAGCTAAGGCTCTCCTTGAAATATCCAATGGTTTCATACTGACAAATGTTGAAATGCAGTCTCAAACTGCAATCACTGGCTTCTATAGCCTTCTCTTCTGTGCTACACCCTCCACTGCTCCATATGAGTCAGGTCTTAAAAATCTAACATTAATGTGGTGTCAGACGTTTTGTTAAAATGTAAATACGGTACTGCCATGTCACGTATAGATGTATATCAGTCGTTTGTAGAATCCTTAACTGCCAACATTACATCCTGACAACTGGGCTGGTTCATCCAGAGGAACATGAATATTGGTAGAGGATTTCAAAGAAATCACTCCAAAAGTTGATGAAATATTTCACAAAAAAAGGCACCTCAGGAAGAGTGTTTTTCCAGTGTTGAAGCCCAGTGGTTTGTACCAGGCTTAGGGCAACATGGGCTCAACAGGGGCCTGCAGTTAATTTTCCCTGTAGGCCCCTTGCTGGCCCTGCAATGATGTTACAGAGATGGGAGGATTTGGGATGGCTTGATAAAAGAGGTGCCACAGATCCATCTGAAATGATGGATTACCAAAAACTGAATGCCTTATCGATTCATTAGGTCTCATCAGCTGTATGTCACCAATAAAATGTGGTCCAGGGCATTTCTTACTTTTATATTTCTTACTTATTCTAGACCTCTGTATGACCATTTCCCAGCGACTTGTCTGTTCATTACTACAGAAGCACAATGAGAGAGAGGATCTGAGGATATGAATTATGACTGAAGGTTACCAAAACGTAACAGTATCCCAACATATCATTACAGCACATAGAGATCCTCCCCAGTCTATTTTCTCTGAACAGAAACTTGAAATCAGCCTGACCACATACACAGTGAAGAGTAGACCATTAAGTTTAGTCCTGAGCCAGCCGCCTGCTGTTTGGCTTCTTTAAATCTGCAGGGCAGCAGGTCTGTCATTATGTGAGCAGGGCTTTGGGTGTGTCTGAGAGGCAGCCAGCCAGAAACTGGAAACCAGGCCACAGCAGCGGAAACATCTGTCCTGCTGACTCCAGTGTGAGATCACACCACCCCCTGCTGAGTACAAGCAGTACTACAACAGACTGCACAGGCTGCTATTACATTTGTTGTTTGGTGTTGCATGTTCAATGGAGACATAACATCACATTTTCCAATACCTCTCATTCAACTCAAGCTATAACTGAATAATTCTCTCCTCTCATACTATACAGCACCATGGGTATTCTGGCTTTGTCATTTTGATTTAAACTTTCATTCTAAATGATATGCTATTTGTATTTTACATACATGAACAGCATTGTAACAATATTTCTATTCATTGTGTAGATCTATATACAAACATCTTTATAAATATCTATTTTTGTATGCTTTTTAAAAAAAATGTATTTATTTATTCATGATGCTGCATATTTGCAGCATCGTGCTTCCTAGTTTACAATTCATGACAGAGTAAAACTGCATTCAAAGTTGTAAACTGAACAGGGAAAATCAAAGGAGACTAATGAATGGGTTCAAACAGGTCACACACACACACGCGCACACACACACGCACGCTCGCGCACACACACACACACACATACACACACACACACCCATTATACAAGCTTTAGTTACCCATCATCCATAATTCACCTTTTCTCTAACCGTGTCTCTCATCCTCCTCTGAATCAAAAAGTTGCACTTCTTGTCTACACAGAACAAAATATGGGGAAACCCATGCTGTAGTGGTAAAGATGTTATGAGATAGACAGATCCATGTCTATTCTCTGTCCATCGAGTACAGGGACAAAACCTGTTCATATGACGTGTTGTTCCCAGCTGAATTAGCAAAAATACTGAAATAAAGGGACAAACTGCTAGCTAAGCTCTATAAAAAGTAGTAACATACTGTCTCCAAATACACCAAAGATGATTTACACATTGTATTTTAGCTTTTTTGGCAAGCCTACCATAGAGACAAGACTTTTGTTTGTAGCTAGTGCGCCCACTGTAATTGTTGGTCATTAAAAAACGCCAAAGCTAACTGCAGGTTAAACTGAAAAAAAAAAAAAAAAAAATGGTTGTAATGTATTATTCTTTGTGTTAATTTGTGAGAAAGAAACGAGCAGGGAGGTGGGTGCTTTGCTCTTATTTCTCAGCCTCGCAGCGCACTCTGGTGGTGAAAATGTTCATTTCTGTATTTTGCTCAGGCTTAATGTGGTCTGTGGTTTGAGGATGTTTGTCAAAGCCAACGATCTTTTGTTAATCATATAACCTTTTTTTTAATTTTTACAAACAATAAAAGATATCAACCTATAATCTTCTTCAAATCAGGCAAAAAATAAGTGTAATATCTACATTTTAAACTTGTCAATGTCAGGACACTCATAACTCCAGCAAGAATGAAATAAAGTAGCTAATGTTAAGATGCTATCATACTAATAGTATATACAACATTTCCTTCCAAGCATGTAGCATGTTAACCTTGTCATTTAGCATGTTAGCATTCATCATTTGGTTTTATCAACTTTTCAAAATGATTCCATTCAGTGTAGCTACGTTACAAACATTTATTAAAACATATACAATGTTATAACATGGCTGTTCACATACATATGCTGTAGTCTTTGAGCGTCTATATATCTGTTTATTTCTTGTTGTTACATGTTACATGACCATGCAAATTGCTAATAAAAGTCAAATACAGCATTAGAACAGCTCAGAAATGGGCCTGGTAGGCCAGTAGATATCCATCATTGTACATGTAGATCTGCTTGTCGATTGGGTTATAGCTCAGACTGGCCACTCCTTTAGCTACCTTCTCCAGTGGCAGAGCAAGTGAGTTGTCCTCTTTGCCTGTTGCCGTGTCGAAGGCGTAGAACACCTCCTCATGGTACTCGTCCACGTAACGAGTTGCATACAGAACGCCGCACACCATGAAAGCATTGCTCACTGCCTTTTTGAACTGCCTCGTCTCCCATGTCTGTGTCACATTGATGGTCTGAGCCTCGTTGTCCCAAACTAGCCGGCTCACTACGAGATTACCATGGTTACCAACAGTGGCATAGAGGGCCCATAGTCCTGTCTCATCTGCCTCTATGTCCACATCACTGTTGTCACGGCAGGCATAGTAACAGTACGGGAACTTGTTGTTGTAACCCACGCCGTTGCCTGAAAGTGTGACCCGTTGAACACCGTTGCTCTTCAGGTCGTAGCGGCAGACGTCTGCAGAACTGTAGCAGTTATAGTACAGTGCTTCACCATATAGAACAGCACTGGGACCCTCAATGCTGTGGGTATGACTGTAAGATGGAGCGAAGGTAAAGTCCTTGTGCTTGGCAGATTGCATGAAGTCATCGTAGCTTTGGAATACACGAAGAGAGTTGCCCCATTTGTGGCCACTGAGCAGAGGCTGAACCCAGTAACTGTTCCTCTGTTCCTCACTGTCCATCTGGGCCTGTTTGCCCCATGAACCAGAGATGTAGGTTTTACCAAAGGGATTGACCTTAGTCACGACAGGCTCACTAATGCCAGTGAGAAGGCCCTTGAGGCAGTGACTGCTCTGACCTGGAAACAGAGAGAGATGAGAAGGGTTACTGCTTATTGATATTTGATTCTAGCTATAGATTGATTAAAAAGGTTTTCTTCATGTTTTCCTTAATGATGCAGTTAATGATTGTGGATAAAAGTTGGGTTGAAGGTGGTGGCAGTTGCTGGTGACACCAACCCAAAGTGCCAGTGACCTTGGAATGAGAATCAATCAACTACTTTATATTACTCCAAAACTGCGTTCCCACATGGCTGGCCCAGCTATCAAAAAATAAAAGAGAAGCTCTGATTGACCAACTCACAGAGGGATTGTGATCGTTCTTGACACAGTTATTTTACTATATCTTATGCAGCAAGTAGTTGTTTACTGCTGTATTAATGTTAAAAAATGTCAAATATTTAACCTTTAACCAAAGCACTGTTTTAAGAAGTGGCAGATAGACTGATACAAAATTCACATTTTTGATCATTTATACGATATGAAAGGAGTTTTTTCAAAGTACTTTTTGGCCTTGCATGTGGCTTTATTGATAGACCACGTTCAAGATACAACAGGAAACAGGATGAGAGAGAGGGGGAGTGATACACAGCAAATGGTCCCTAGGCTGGGATTTGAACCTGGGCCCTCTGTACATGGGGCTCCCACTCTACCAGCTGAGCGAAACAGCTAATATGCTTTCTGCAACATTTTTTAAATAGTTGGGCCTACTTCTTAATTCCACAAACATTAAACATGAACACATTTCTTTCTTTGTATAAAAAACAGTCCTTTGTTCCAGTGAAAGGTGTATATTTGCATATCGAGCAGGGATGTGAGATCCAATCACAAGTGGTCACTCAGGACACATGACGAGTAACATTTGATACCAGGTGTGAAATGATGGGTTTGAAGCTGTCCAGTTGTGATCAGATCACTCAGGACGGATGATTAAACCAAATGTGAACAGCTTATTTAAGTGAGTACGATTTGATGCAGATCCAGATAAAAATCCAGGTGTGGCAGGTTTAATTAAGTTTTATTTGATATTGGATTCGGCTTGACTGAATTAAAGGAGACTGTTGGGCCTGGGCAGAAGTATCTGCCAGTTTAGATTTTTTTAAAACCAAAATTCTGGCCATATCTTACATATAGCCTCAACACATTGTGATTGTTCAGTTGTCTTACAGACACATCTTTAGTGTCTGACTTGTTCTTCATGCTGTAGTTTTTGCAACGTATCGCAGTCTCTCTCTCTCTCTCTCTCTCTCTCTCTCTCTCTCACACAGAGACACACTCACCCCATACTTACTTCTGAAGTCTTTTGGGATTGACTTGCAGGACTCAGCGTCATTCTTCAGGTAGCGCAGTCTCTCTTTGATAGTCTGGATATTTACTGTGTCCCACATTTGCATCCTGCCTACGTCCTTACGCAGTTTACCCACCTAACACACACAGACACGCACGCACACACACACACACGCACACACACGTAAACTTTGTATACAGTTGATAAATGCACACGGTAACCCATTATATTAACTTGAAAAAATAACTCAGTCACGTTTCGTCACGTGATCCGATTTTTTCGTCTTAATATCACAAAATATCACTTGATATTCTATATTTACTTACTTTCTTCCATGTCTGCTCATGACATGACAGGAGACCTGTCCCAAATGGTTCCAAACCTCAGATTTTTAAACATTATAGTTTATTGTTAGGTTGCATTCCAAGGACCTAACTGCCAATATCTGACACCTTCGAAATGAGAGTCAACCATCAACTATCTTTATGAATGATGATTCAAATTGTTTTTGTGTTTTTTTTAAATATATGGTTGATGTCGTAAAATATGTAAAATATACTTTTAAATATAAAAAAAATAATGTCATCTGGTCCAGCCCTACTAGACAATATAAACAACAAATTGTATCATTCTTATTTATACTATATTTTCCTGCATTATTTTTTATTTTTTTTGCTGGTGCAGCATTCTGATTGAGTTTCCTAGTGGAGTTTAGTTAAGTGTAACTTCATGTTACTCATGTAGACTACAACTTCAGCAATCACGTTAGTGTCTTTACTGTATGTTCTGCTTTACCTCTTTGGAGAGTTTACGTGTTTGGGTGTTGTTAAGCTGGCTGTGGACGGCACCAGCGTCTGTCTCCAGCTGGGTGAGCTCTTGACCTAGCAGGCGTAGGGACAGGTCCGTGTACACCCCCCGGTTGCGCAGGTACTGGTGAGGCTCCAGCCGGGCCGTCAGGTTCTCAATCATAGCCTGGAACTGAGGGAGAAACTGGCTGGACAGAGTCACCTGCAAGAAAACACAGACGAAAACTCATTTTCATAAGGTACCATCACCTACAAGACATGGAAACCATGCTGATATTAATAATAAAAATCCAGTCAAAAATCTGCATTAAAATGTATGCATCATACCACCGTTAGTATACACAGTATATAGTATAGCTCCTAAAATGCATCTATATATTCCATCAAGTCAGAGGGGGAACTGGACTGGAAGATGATTCTGGTCAACTTTAGTCCTCACCTGTTCCTGCAGCGTGTTCAGAGAACCTTCACAGGTCTCAACCTGCTGCAGCACGGCCTCATACTTCACAGCAGGGAACAGCCACAGGTTGGAGTCCACCGGGCAAACACAGGAGCCATTCTTCCTCTGGCCTGTTGAACGCTGAGCCCGGCCATCACTCTGCCGTCACACATGGATAAAAAAACACTAATGGTGTATTGAAGAGATTTACATTGACGGTATAAAGTCTACACCATAAAAAAAGAATGAAAAAGCCTCAGTCTAATGTCTGAATAAAAGTGGGGTATTTAAAACCTTTATCTTTCCTCCATATTCTTATTTCTAGGAGTAAGATATCAAGTGTAACTTACTGAGGGCAGCAGCAGGAGCAGGAGCAGCAGCAGCAGCATGTTTAGAGCTGGAGAAATTAAAAGTGAACTGAAGAGGACAGGCGCTGTTTGAGCAGAAATTACCACTCCTCTCCACACCTTTAACTGACTTGCCTCTCATCACCGATGTGTCAACCCAGAGCTGTAAAACCACTCACGTGGATGTGAAACTAAAAAAGTCAAACTGTGCAATTTCCAAGCAGTTAGTCTAATCAGGAGTTTCCCGTATTTCCCCCTTCAGGCAAAGTATATTTCCTCTTTGCAATATTATTTTAAAATCTTGCAATCATCTCACTTCTGTCTTTTTTTTTAGATTTAAAACAGATAAAAACATCTCTCTATAAAAGCAAGTAATCTCTGTCTGTCTTCGTGTGTGTATGTGTGTGTGTGAAATATCTCTGTGGATCAGGATCAGACTGACCTGAGAGTTTCAACATGGCTGCCGTTTGGTTCAATAGTGTGTTATGCGCATTTGTTTGGACTACAATGATACGTGAATAAATTATTTCATAAATGCTCTACACATTCTGGAGCATAGTCCACCGGAGCTACCACAGTGACATGCGCATTAGAGCCAATCACTGCAGAGCTCAGGACTACGACACACATTAAGAAACAAGCGGATTTATACCTGCGGCAGCACGAGCTGGACCGGGAGTTAGCCGGCGGTTCGGTCCCGTTCTGTTCTGTGCATCTAAACTGACTGTTGTGGATTAATGTGACTAAACAAGACCGGACCGTGTCTGTTCAGGTCTGAGGAGATGCGGAGACGCGCGGACAACAAAGTGGAATTGGAATCTGTGGATGATTGTGTGTAGCTAGCCGCTAACCGCTAACCTACACGGCCCAACTCCCGAGCTGACGGACCGGACGCACCGACCTGTTCAAAACCGGACTTAGGGTAAATAATGTCTGCCACGCGATATTGACAGTTCAGAGATTTGTGACATTGAGCGTGTTTGGAGAGTATAGTTAGTGTGTTATGTAGTGTTTGGTTTTGTGTGTAGTGGAGTCAGTTTTTTGTTTAATGAGTCAAAACAATGAGGTCAATGTGTAGCAGGCAGTGCAGCTCTTCATTCAGCTGGAAGGAGCTCAGGCAGACCTGAGCATTGCCTGCATTTAAATGGAAATAGTTGCACAGAACTTTGTTAATTTTTATAATGCACATATTCAGCAAACAACAATTTATATTTGCATTATAAGTAGTAAAAAATGGTTTGTTAAACCTATTTGTGGTTTTCACAGTAAAAACTCTAACTTTTTCTACTCGGATTTTATGTTTTTTTGTGATTTTAGGTCTATTGTGTTAGTACAATATGTCAAAATGAAAAAATAACTGTACAGTCACACATGTGAGGTTGTGCTGAAAATAATCACACCAAGTAAATAGTTTTAAGGTGAAATATAATGGCAAAATCAAAAATAGTCACAAACGGCCAATTATTCCCTGGATCGGATCTCACAACAAACCTAAATATCCCTGACGTTCCACCTTCAAACAGCCTCATTTGGCCGTCAGTGAAAATGCTTCTTAACCTCCCACTTTTCTATAGGAACACATATTTCCTACGGGCACTGCACTAGTTATAAAATGATGTGTTATTAGCTGTCAGCAGGGCAGCAGCTACTCTTTCTTGGCCTTGTTCTTCAAATGTGGCCTCACTAATTCAAGCTAACATGCTATTATTACGCTAAAATATTCCTTTTTGTCTCAGGCCTGTCTCATTAACTATTTACCAGCTTATGTGGACAACTTTGCTGATTAAAGCCGTACTCCAGCACATGTTTACGATTTGACAGGATTGATGAAAAGGTGAAACTAGGAGGAAATTTCAGCATTCTAGAGAATTCTGTAACTGGAATAAGCCAACATCATACAGGCCCCATACAGGTTCATATCTGTGTTTTGTATGGTTAATTGTGTGTGTGTGTGTGTGTGTGTGTGTGTGTGTGTGTGTGTATTCTAACTTTGTGGTAACATTGTAAATTGGGATGAGAAATGTGTAAATGAAAAAAACCTCACACAGGCTGAGTAACGTGAGAAGCAAAGTGGAACCCAAGCGCACGGTAAAGATGGACATTAGGGGAGACATAAAGTTTTGTTCCAACAACTTGTAAATTAATGTTAATTGGTGAATAGCAATCAATGACATTTCTGGGTCGTTTTGGGTCCAGGCACAAAGTTTTGGACTGTTGAAGACCTTGAGCAGAGAGCCCCTGCAGAGCCACCACTGGATAATGTCAGCCTGTCCATTGTACACTACACCTTGGTGTAAGTGGTCAGCTTCAGCATGAAATCATAAGTTTTTATCAATAGTAATGATGCAGCAGTAAAACGTGTATTCATTCATTGTAACTGGATGAAATGGTGAGTCTAGAACTCATGCTGAAATGCATCTTTGACTATGGGTCTGGAACTGCAGTATCTAGAACTCTGGGGGCTCTCCAGCTCTGCAAGAGGTTTCTGGCTCTGCGAGGTGTTGTTTCTCGATAAAGCTGCACCTAATCGAGGCCCCTTTGCAGCCCTTGAAGAGATTCATCCAAGATTAGCTGGGAGGGCTTCTACAAATCTCCAGCATTATTTTAGATAAAATCATCAACCTGATGCAAAACCAGAGCAATGTTAAAAAAACAAACCAAAAAACATTCACGTAAGAATCTATAATCCATCTCTAGAGCACTGGTCACAGGGAAAGCACTACACTGGTAATATTCATAACTAAACTGTCACCAGACATCATGAAGTTTTAAACCACATGCCAGCATAGCTCATGTGCACAAAACTCACTCATTCAGGCCTCACTGAGTGACCTGATGGCTTTCTCTAATTCTCTCTTTTATAGAAATCAGTTTTTCTAATGCCTAGACTCACTTTCTGGAGAAATGCAGCTACACACTGAGGAGGGGACGGTCGATGCTTTATCCTGTCGCCACTTTTGTGTTGCAAACTAACCTGTAAGAAAGTCTAGAACGGGTATGAAATGAAGATAATTTTTGCCTCATTTTGCAGTACAAATTTCTTGGCATGTGTAGCAAATTAAGACAGTCTTACAAGGTGCTAACAAGGAAGCCAGCTGTGTAATAGTTGCCTACCTACAAACTGAGCATTGTCTGACCATTATTACAGTTTTTCTCAGGGCCTGATTTACTAAAGGTTTGCGTGCGTAAAAACTTGTGCAAACTTGATTGCGCGCGCAAACATGTGTTGAAGCTGATCTACTAACCGGACGCAACGAGGATTGCGTCCCTCAAACGGGCAAAATAGCACACGCAATCCATTTAGCGTGTTTGCCTTAATGAATATGTATATATGGGCGTCTCTGCCAGAACACGCAAAATATTGGGAGGAGTAGATGCAAATAGGTTAATTTAGCGCACGCAATGTGATTTACCAAACCTGGAACTAATTGTGTTCGCTGATTTTGCGTCTTTATTTAGCACGTTTGAAAGTCATGTATTAACTGGCACAGCTTTACGCACACATGGCTGCGGTCGTTGTAGCAAGGAGGAGGCATAGGCACAACGAACGAACTATCTCTAACCAAACAAAACAAACAATAACAGCCACCAAAAAACGCCATTCAGCCTAAATTTAAACAAAATGAATGTTGAAATTGCCATTATCTATTGTCTTTCCGTTTTCGCAGCCTGCGCTGGTGTCCACTAATGCCTAACGCGCATCCATCTCCTCCTGCGATCTCGCCTCCCTCTCCCGGCTGCTCAGACTAAACACCACTGGTGTTTACTGACCTCCCGACTCGCTGTACGCCACCCTTGATCCCTTTTGCCAGGGCATTGATGGCCATCGTCAGCCCACATACAGCAATGACCAGCTGCCTGGTGTGCGTAACGATGGCACGTGTCCAGCCTGAGTGAACGTCAACACAGGAAGCACATTCTTTTTCTTTATTTTTGGCACATATCTGAATAAATTAAATGTATCCAATAAAAGAAATGCGTGTTTGTGCTATTATGGGCATAGCTTGCTCTGCAGTTTCTGGCTCAAGGGTGTCAAATCCTTGAATTCCCCAAATCTGTTCATCGGAGAAAGTCAGCAGCATCTGCTGCTCAATTGAAGACAGGGGATGTCCTCTGCTGGTCCACCACCTGTTTTATTTGTTTTATTACAAGCCATTTTTTCCTTTGCTCTTCTTCTTACATCTTGCCATCTCTTAATTTCATCGGCGGTTGTTCTTGTTTTGCTGACAGCATTCACTTTGTCACAGATATCCTCCCATATCGCGTTTCTCCAGGATATATTAATGTTTCTTTGTTGTAACTCGTGAATATGTGTGTTTGCCTCCTCCACTAACACTGGCTTCAAATTTCATCTTTTGGTTGCGCCCACTCTCTCCCATGTTCTCCATGGTGAAAACTAGTAAAACACACAAAAACCTCATTTGAATAGGGCAGTTTCCAACACGTTTGCACCTGTTATTCATTGCGCGAGGAATCTTAGTTGATCACCCACAACACGCAAACCAACGGCGCGTGCAATCTGTTAGCGCGCGGAAGCAATTTAGTGCCCCTTATCTGGGATCTTAGTAAATCAGGCCCTCAGTCGCTTTGGTGCTTTTCTCACGTCACTATTAACATTTGCACAGCAGTTAGTGCATTTCTCAAAACAGTTAGTGCAAACTGCAAAACCTAGTGGATAACCTGCAAAAGCACGTCACTTGCTCAAAATGGATAGTCCATCCCTCAAAAGCAAGTATTCATGTCAATGAAACTGCCAGGGTCATCAAAATGAGAAGTCTTGACACCATCGTTTATGAACAAGATAGTCAAATGGCTTTGTCATGTTTTCATTATGACAGTTTATTCTCTCAGTGTTTTCCAATGCAAAAAAAGGTCAGAAATCAGTGACACTACCTGAAAATGCTCAAGACAGCACTATACACTACTTGTACAGCCATTTGAAAACTACAGTAAAGTTACACAGTGCTGTAGTTAGGGGAGTAAGTGAGTACAAGACACTGAATATGTACGTTTCACATTTTTACTGTATATGCTCTTTGCAATTCTACTGCATTGTGCTAAAGAAAAATACACTACAGTGACTTATTAACAAACATAAGAGACACCCTTTTGGTAGAGCTGTGCACAAATGTGAACAATATAACAGTACATATTGTAACTGAACATATAAATCATTCTGGCACATCCAGACGTTCCTGTTTGTCTGGCCACATATTTTCATCTACATCACAGCGGACATCAGAGAGAGAGAGAGAGAGAAATGTAACAACTTTTCCTGTGTAACATAATGCATTTAGGAAAACATATTGTACAGTAAGTTCTGTGAATACATATACAGAATTGCTAGTGTACTGCATGAAACTACACAAAGTAAAACAGTTTACAGTGCTGAACATTAGAGTATACATGATAGACATGTTTTACCTGTACATACTGGTGACGGATCTCCTCTCCATTCTCTCACTGCTCCGTTCAAATGGCACTTTGTACAATTGTTTCATGCGCATTTCATTTCTCTTGAGCACTTTGTCAATTGTTGCAATTGACACAGATTCAATATTGCAAAATACATTGTTATCCTCCATGACAGCGCTTTGAATTTCTTTCAACCTTATTGCATTGTTTGCAGTCACGATTGAACAAATGGCTTCCTCTTGCTGCGGGTAAAAAGGGGCCCTCTTCCACCTCTGCGAGGTTGTCTTTCAATCCTATGTGGTGCAGAGTAAAATTATAGTAATGTGCAGTAAACATGAGATATTATGCGATGTTGGATTACTGTCCAATAGTATACATACTTGTTCTCCCTACGAAATGTTTGAATGATTGAATTCACAGTGGCTCTTCCAACATTTGGTTGCACCCTCCGACCAGCCTCAGCCATTGTGAGGCCGTGATTGACAACATGGTCCACAACTGTAGCCCTAATTTCATTAGGAATCTGTCTATGTATTTAGCCTCTTCTCCCTCTTCCCCAGTTATGTCCCCTTCCCCTTCCCCTTCCTCCCCGAATCCTCACCCCTCTTCCACGATGCTGACCTTCCATTTCTGTGTCACAGAATTGTAGAAATGGTACACACTATGTCCTGCTCGGTTCATACATGCTTGCCAAGTGGGGGTTCATGTCACCCAGGGGTCCATCCCTGGGTGACTGTGAACAAGCGGCTTGTCATTGGTTACAACTAATACTTCACATACCTCCTTGTGAATGAAAGCTGAAGTTCACCTGAGAACAACTGTTCAATTTAGGAGACATTTCCAGGAAAAAATGATAAAGAAAGGTATAAAATTTGCTTGACAGAATTTGATAACTAGTTCAACAGTTTTGTATGTAATGGCTCAAGCAATGAAATGAAGACTATTAGTTTTATCGGGAACGACTATTTAGCATCCATAAGTGTAGTTCATTTTGACTGACATGACATAAGCAAATGATGATGTCATAAAATAGCAGAGAATTGTATGAAAGCAACTGATACATGTCCAGAAGCATTTGCAGTTTGTTCAGAGGAAGGAGAAATTGCTACTATGATGTGCACAAATGACTAAATGTTGTGGACATTGAACTAATAGCTATGAGAATTTTCATTCTGATCTGAGAAAAGCACCAAAGCCACTGAGAAAAACTGTAATATGGCATTGCATTTTTCTTATTACAGCCTGTGTTGTCTTATTGAACCATCATAAGTCCATGTTGGTAGTATTTAATTTGGGCTAATTATTACAGTAGTATTTGGTCGTATGGGTAAAATAGCTGTCGCCTGTCGCGGCGGCAATCCCCG
>CAEMYA010000153.1:199961-214853 GCA_903131615.1 Diplodus sargus | reverse complement strand
CCTCGGGAGGTGTTCCTGACATGTCCCGCCGGGAGGAGACCCCGAGGAAGACCCAGGACACGCTGGTGTGACTATGTCACCCAGCTGGGCTGGGAACGCCTTGGGTTCTTCCCGGAAGAGCTGGAGGTAGTGTCCGGGGAGAGGGAAGTCTGGGTGTCCCTGCTCAGGCAGCTGCCCCAGCGACCCGGCCCTGGATAAGCGGATGACAATGGATGGATGGATGGATGGGTAAAATAGCCTCTATTCAAAATATTTTGAATCTGATTTGGCAGGGTGGTCGATTTCTATTTGCATGATCTTGTAAAAAAATTCTCAATAGTGTATTAAGAGTTCCTATTTGGTTTCTAATTAGAGTATTACCTGCTATAATAATGTCTCAGTACGGTATATTTTTGGTCTGATAGGGCATTATATGTGATTTCTAATTAAAGCATATGATTTGTGTTTAGCGTATAACTGTGGGTGTCCTATTTACTGTCTATTTTTGTGTTTTTTGCCTAATTTAATACAAGGTTTATAAACTTATGCATGTGAAAATCCCAAATGTCTGTATTAAAATTTTAACCATCTGTAGTTGTTGAAACAAAAATTGTGAACCTCATGGTGGCAAATGGCAACTGAAAGGTCAGGGCATCACCACCGTCATTAGACCATAAATGTCTGCAAAACGTCATGGCCATTCATTGTTAATTTCAATTAATAGAGCTTATTTGAACTCGGAGGTAATCGGTGTATGCTTTCCATGCCACTAAAGAGCTTAGTATGCATAAAAATAACAAAAACCCCAGAATTAAATATAAAATGTAAAAGCTGCAGTCTATTTAAGTGCAGGATTTTTTTAGCAGATGTTTTGTGCAGAATGGTCACTTTCTATTCCTGTTTCTTGTAGCCATAATTGGCACCGATTTTGTAAGCACACCTCTGCAAGACCACAAACTAAAGGAAAGCTTCCACACTGAGAATTTATTTATTTTCATCTGGTCACATCACTGCAGCCTGAAGAAACAATAACCTCTATTCTGAAGTGCAGTGGGATGAAGGTTGAGATATGAACTGGTATCTGAGAACCACACTGGTTTCTGATGAGGCACTGTGATATATATATATAGAGAAATATACATATTTTGTCAAAATAATAAAAAGAAATAAAAAATCTGAATCAAAGATGAACTCACTTTTCAGATAAGCAATAATATTCATGACTGTTTTAAAGACGCTGTCATAATATAGGGTTCCATACAGTGCAGCATAATACCATTGCTACTTGATGTGTTTTATGCTCTACCAACATACCAGCATTTGGTATGATGAAGAACTTGCTCAATGTATATATTGATATTGATTAAAACAAAATACTATGACAATATTTTCAAAAAGTATATTAACATTATCTTGTTTGACATTTGTACTCTAGTTATCATTAATTGAAAACAGGACTTTAGTCAAAAGTAATTAATGTAAACACTTTTGACCTGTTTTAATTTTTGGCCACCTTGAAAACATTATTTGCCACCACACCTGCTGTTTGGGGTTTCTTGAAATTGTGGGTTTTTCTCTTTTTCAGTCATTGCCACCCCAAGATAGGATTTTCCCCAAATTCTAATTTTAGTTCAAAATATTTTTTCATTTTACTCATGTAAAAAATACCCCGTTCTGCTGCAATCCGAAGCCCAAGGAGGAAGTGACCACATTCTGAAGGAACCATGACACATAACACAAATGCACAATTGCCAAACACACATACACATTCACTTACTCACATGCAGAAGTTAGTGTAGGTGTTCATAAGTAAGAAGCTGCTGCAGTCATATTTGAACTGTGTTCAGGGACTGTTTCATCGAACTCTGCTCTCTGATCCACCATGACGCTGTATGTGATCGTTCCTCTGTGTGCTCTGATCACCCTCACCCAACAGGTAAGAAAACACAAACACAAGTTTTATTGGATGACTCATCTCCTGAAATATTTTGACAAATGATCATGCACTGGTCATTTCAATTGTATACACATATATGTATGGTATTTAGTAATTGTTTTACATGCCATGCTTGATGTTTTATATTTCAGGCACCTTCAGGTGAAAATTGTTTTTGTGAGTTTACTAATTCAGAGAAGGCATTCCCTCATGACAAGCTCAGCACAGCGGAGGACAATGCATCAAGATGTAACACTAACATCACCCCACAGAAGGTAACTTGTAGTGTTGTTGATGATGAGGTGCTTGACTGAAAATATATATTTTTTTAAAAACTTGTGATATATATGAATGAATAATATCTGCAAAGCCTGACCAGGAGGTGTCATATCTCTGTGACAGTGAGTATATGACCAAAGTATGCATAAATTAAATAAAATTGTGTGTGTGTGAGTGTGTGTACTTGATTTTCCACCACAAAGTGAGGACATTTTTTAAAGTGAGGACATTTTGGCAAGTCCTCTTTCTTGGAGAGACCTTTAACGGACTATATGACTTGGACTGAAGGTAAAGTTTAGAATTAGGCTTAGGTTAGGGTCAGTGTCAGGATCAGGACTGGGTTAGGGGTAAGGGAGTAAATAAGGGGTCCTCACAGGGAGAGATTGACATGATTTGTGTGTTTGAGTGCATGCTACCATTCAGCAATTAATACACGAGTAAACTACAGCATACAATGTGTAAGTGTAGGTATCCAAAAACAAACAGTTTAACCTCTACCTAAATTACAAGAGTAGAAGCCTCATATTCTCCGCATATTTTTCGACCAAGACACAAGATTTACCCTAGCAATTAGGAGTGGAAAAAAAATGATAAAGTATGGTGTTACTTTTTCTAAAGATGATGATTTCCTCAATCACTTGGTCTTTGTTAACAAATAATGGCATTTGGTGTCAACGTGGCAGCTGAAATTAGCATCTCAAGCATGATATTATCGTAACAAACAATCCATTTTACTTCACGTGCTTGACATAGAAACACTTTTAGTTTAAGTCTCACATATGTGCTATACACATCTCTTTGTTATGACAAAAGCTCAGTAGGAACAGCTTAATGAGGCAGCATTATTTCATTTACAACTTTTTTACACAGTGCAGCAGTGCTGTTGCTGAAATCAAACTCAGAGACTAACTGACATGTGATGTGCATTGTTTTTGGAAATATGACTCATGATATACAGTCTATAAAAGTGTATGACTAAATTTTTTCCATGTTAATGTTAAAAAAGCAAATAGAAATTGCAATGATCATAATACTGAAGCACAATACCTAATCAACACCCAAAGTATGGCGATAATATCTAATTGGGAGATAAGCATATTGTTCCAGACCTACAAGAAATGGATGAACAAAGCTAGAAAGATGATTTTTTAGGGGTTGCTGCAGCTCAACTAATTCAATAATTATATTTAGGTCTAGCTGTGACACAGACAGCTCCTGCAGGTACGCATTATTTTCTAAACCAGAGTGTAGAGAGCACTACCTCCTTCTGCAGCTGTAAAACTAATAACAATAATAAAATGAATGATGATAAAAAGAAAAACTCAGATCCCTGTGTGTATACGTTAATGTTGGAGGAGTCCTGAGTGGTGTCTCCTCTCTCTGCAGACTCTTGAGCTGGAGAGTCTGCTGATGGGTTTGGAACGACGTCTGCCCCGGCTGGAGGAAGACGTGTCGACCCTGGAGAGGGAGGATGACGGAGAGCTCTATGGAGTTATCAGCCTGCAGGTGGTCCAAAATGAACTGACGGATATCCAGGAACTCATCGCCAGGCTCAACACCACCACCCTGGAACACCAGCATCTTACTCATGTCACCACTGCAAAGGTCAACTCACACTCCAGCTGCACAACACTGACATTAGAAATGGAATGAGAATCAGAAATACAAGAATTAAGTGAGCAGCCCAGTTGTTAAACATTTTAAGGAATTACAAAAATGCATATTGCAGATCATCAGTTGCTGCAACCATAATGAATTGCCAAGCCAAAAGCTAAATCTAAAAAAATGTAACGGGCTGTAGTAAAATTTAAAGTTCATAGATACAATGTCTTTATTAGAGTTATCTTACATACAGAATCATCTGTCTTATATGTGGGATGTCTGTGCTGTTGCTATCTATCAGCTGAAGGACCTGAAAGCAGAGATGCAGGAGCTGGAGACGTATGACACCATGCAGGTGGTGAGGGAAAAATTGGACAACCAGCGTCTTAGGAGAGACCTGGACCAGTGCAGAAATACAGTGCTCCCCTCCATCAACACCACTGAGCCTCCACATGGTTTGTCGCAGAAACACACTGCACATTACTTCTCTATGACTGCGACTGGAAATCACCAGATTCTTGTTATTTCATAATTGTTTCTATATATGTATAGTTCACTGATGATACATTTTGCAACTTGATATTTAGTTGCTTGATGTTTTACCTGGGCAGTAGGGGTGTGCACCCCTCCCTTGACAAATCTGTTCGCATCTAGATACATGGGCTTCAATACGATTCATTCACACTTTTAATAGGGCAATGATCCGCTGCAATTCTGTGCAACCTAATACTGTTCTCAACATTTGCTTTGTGTAGTCATTCATTTTCCAATGCAAATTAAATTAAGCCACTTCTATAAAAGTAACTTGGGGTCAATGTTGCCAACTTAGTGACTTTGTCGCTAAATTTAGCGAGTTTTCAGACCCTTCTAACAACTCAACTTTTTCTTACGTTACTAGAGACTTTTGGAGACTGTAACATGAAAGCACGTATCGTTCTTACTCTTCTCAGTGAGCAGCGTGTGCTGCCGTGTACCCCTCTCCTGTACCAAAGCCTCACAGACGGCCCAGTCCGTGCACAACAGCTCCACCCAGCTGCAGTCAGAGCAGGAGATGTTCACCCCTCAAAGTCCAGATTGCAAATGAATCGCGCATGCACAAACTGATCCCAGCTTATAGTCAAGGGGGGGTGTAAATGTAAAATTTTCTTTGTCTAAAATAAATCACTGCACTAAAATAAAAAAAAGTACTAATACTGTAAATATACTATACTAAATACTAAAAAGTTAATTTGTAGTTCTAAACATATTATATTTATTTTTTTGCTCACTTTTGTCTCTCCCATGACAGTATTCCTCTCTCCTACAGCATCCATTACAATTACATGCACATTACCAATTATGCAAATTGGATGATTATGTCTTTTAGTGACTTCTAGGGACTTTTAGGACAGCCAATTGAATTTTCTTACTGAAGTGCTAGCAACAGTGCTTGGGGTACCCTGGTCTTTAAACACGACTGACATACTTCATCACAGACCAGGGAACCCCAAGTGTTATTGTTACTTCACAGGGATCAAATGGAAGAGTAATGTCATTTTGAAACTACTGTGAGAATGAGCAGCAATGACTATTATGATTATGAATGGATAACAAAAGGCTTGCTGCATGAACAAACATTTGATCTTATGAGTATAAACTTACACAGCCATGCCCATTGGTAGTTGGGTAGTTACATTATGATTACCTTGGACCTCGTCAAGTTGAAGGAGAAGTACCTGATATTCGTGTCTTTGTTTTGCATTTTCCTGATCGTGCAAGCCAAACTAGCATCAACATTACTGTTCCTGCCTGCACACCGTCTCTACAGGTGGGAGTGTTACCATTGCGCTGCTAGTGAACTTAATAGCTGCTCTACAGATCTCACAAATGGAGAGACTTTTGTCCCTTTTCCCTTCTCCCTTAAAAATCCAAACGTCTTCCAAACTAGACTTGATGGTGCATTGTGAACCATGTCCGTGTTTTGGGGCATGTTGTTTTTGTCTCTCGCAAGTATGTATATAAAAGCAATGGAGGAGGTGCCCTAACGTAACTCTCATAAAAGTAACGCAAGAGTCTAGCTCTGAACTTTAACCTTAAATGAGATTTGACAACCCTGTGCAGAACAGTTAGCAGTTAAACCATTTAATAACTTTAAAAACGTCCATCGCCTGATTCTTAGTGCATTTATGTCGATCCAGGAGCCACACATTTACGTACTCACATATTTAATTTTAAAATAATATTTCTAATTCATATCCCTTCATTTTACACCCCAAATGCGCAGTATAAGTTGTGACCTTAACCTTTATATCACGACCAATATCTGAGGTTGTTCTGGTTTTGTGTTTACTGTGTCTGCGCCAGAGTTGCACTTCAAATGCTCACAGCTGTGAACACACACACGCCCGCCCGCGCACGCATGCGCGCGCGCACACACACACACACACACACACTTGAAGCCAATGTAAGCTATAAATAAACTGCGGGGAAGCTTTCAGTACCAAACACCACAATTAGGAAGTAATTATCAACCAGTGGACATCTCACTGGACCAACTTTATTTAATCTGTCTCTCTACCTCAGCAGAATGTTGGTCTCCGATTAATTTTGTATAGTCTCCCAAGGTAAATGTCCTCACGGTCAATTTCGGAACATTACCGGGCCGAGGGTGTCCACAGCAGGAGAATATCCTGGGTCCTACAAGTATGGAGCCTGGGGTCGGGATCCCAAACCAGAGGCTGGGAAGGAGAGCTGGCATTGGCTGGTATTGTTGACCTCCGGCAACAAACACTCCAACTACGTCCGTCTCTACTCCAGCCTGAGTGCTCTCATCGGTGGGGTGAGCACCCCAGGTATAGAACTCTTATGTTCTAGTTTTAAGTGTTAATGTTAAAAATGTACAACCTGTCAGTGTGCATGATTGTGCAGTATTTACTTCTAATCTACAGGAAGGTGTATTAAAGCCTTTTTGGTTGAGGACTATTTTCAACCATGCTACAATGTGTGTTCATGTGATGAAGGAATCTGTAACCCAGTGCAACCAAAAACCTACAACAACCAGAATGCATTGCCCCACACCAGACCAATAAAAAGTGTTTGAGTTGGGTGCTGCTCAGTTTTGGATTAGAGTCCAATTTGAACCAGGACACCTATCGATGAATCAATCTGACATTATTTTTATAGCACTCTCCCTTCAGTAAAGTAACACAAAGTGATTCACACAATGAAAACACTGCATTCCCATCAGTAAATTGAGCTTACATTCCATCACTAGTTCGTCGACACTTTGAATCTGATTTTTAATGCAGCTACAACTGTAGTATTATGTCTTACACTGTATATACAATAGATATATTTCTAGGATAATTTCTTATATACATTTCTTATATATTTTTTTCTGTTTTTATTATTCTTGCTTAGATATAGTTTTTATTTTTCTGCAAGAGTTTTGAATGGGAGCAGCTGTAACACAAGCAATTTGCCCTTGGGGATCAATACAGTATTTCTGTTTCTGATTCTAATAACTCTGAGATACTTATTGATTCCAAATATTGCTTGTCTGTCTCCTTAATTACTAAGTATCAGTGTCAGCCCTGAAAAAACAGGTCAATCCCTAATAATAATAGCTCACTGATATAATATAGGCTCATCTCCGCTTGCGTCTTCCTCTTCCAGGTAATGTCCAGATCCACGCTGCAAACCCAACCACCAACACCATCCAGGGTCCAAATGTTGTGATGTATGGAGGGGCCTTGTACTACAACTGTTACAACCAAGATGAAGTTTGTCGATTTAACCTCACCTCCAAAACTGTGACCAACATGAAACTACCCAAAGGCACCAGGTACGATGCTTCATTGTTTGAATGGGTGTCGTTGATGCCAGGAGTGATGCATCCAGTCATGACATCTGTTACATTTTCATAAAGTTTTGAATTCAGAAGTTTTATGAAAAACAATAAACAAGACTTTGTAAAAGATTAATATACATTTTAAATGACTTATATGCCAAGTCACAGCATACTGTAGCATAATGAGTCAAAGGAAACTACTAAGATACAGATTTTCACAGTGTACATACAGTATGCATATACAGTATTTTCAAAATTGTCATTTCTTAAAGGGAAACATCACTTCTGTCCTCTGTGTTTTTCAGGTATAACTCAAAGGGCAACTTCTGCCACCTTGATGAATGCTACCCGTTCACAGACCTGGACCTGGCTACAGATGAGTCAGGTGTCTGGGTGATCTACACCACCAGCCAGGACTTTGGCAACCTGGTGCTGTCCAAGCTGGAGGGCGATGAACAGCTCAGACTTGGCCAAATCTGGCACACCTCGGTCTACAAGCAGGGCATAACCAACACCTTTATGGTGTGTGGTGTGCTCTATGCAACACGGTATGTCGACAAAGAAGTGGAGGAGATCTTCTATTCGTTTGACACTACCACTGGGTTAGAGAGGTTCAACCTTGGCATCTTCATCAAAAAGATGTATCCCAACATTTTGTCCCTGAACTATAGCCCTATGGACCAGATGCTACATGCCTACTGTGACACCTACATGGTCTCCTATAAGGTTCTGTTTTCATAAAAAGATAATTCAACAACATCTTCTATATATTTCAATAAGGACTAACTTAACCCAGATAGCAATGGAATGGTGAAACTTGGGCAGTCCAGTCCTAGTTGCCAGATCTGAGGCTGGCTATAACATGACCATGTCAGCCAAGAACTAACTGAATATACTAAAAATGGCCCAGATCTGGACCATTGCTGGTTTATTCTGGTGAGCTGGATCTTGCAGAGACTTGGGCCAGTTGTAGTTTATTTGCCTGAGTGCCATCATTCCACATATTATGTGAGCATGATCATGTGTCTGATGTGGACCAGATCTGGACTGCAATAATTTTGCTATCTGGGACTAGTGTAATAGATGCATTAGATAGATAAGGGCTTCATACATATATGCATATTCACAATCTATTTTTTTAACATACTTGTATACATGATAGTCCTATATCTTTAGCCTATATGTTCAATTTTGTTTTCCTTGTTCTGTTTATATCGTTTCCATTTAAGCACATTAAGAGAAATGTTAAAAGTCAAATTCGTTGTCTATGTACACATACTTGGTCATTAAAGTTGGTGTTGAAAATGCTCGATGTGGTCATTTGCTCAGGCTTTATCTGTATTCTACCAAGTCAAATTAACATTTTATAGTATGACCTATGAGTTAAATGTAGCCATGAGGCGTATCTTATTAGAAAACAATTACATTAAAATAACCAAGCTAGTGAAAGCTGAATGTAAATGTACTGTGTAGCAGAATAACTAGATAAAATATAATTAATTCAGACTTTCGCAGTGTTTTGATTTTTATGTAGTACTATGAGTATAGTATATAAAGTGAACAACAGTACTTAAGCAGCGTGAAAGTTCACTTGTTATTATAGTGAACCACCACTGGTGGGCTGGTATCACTGCCAGCTCAATCTTTTACTGTCAGTTCTTCATGAACTTCATTCTCAGTTAGGACTTACCTTCTTAACTAATATTACCTTTTTGGGTTGATAATGCAGCCAATATTTAGCATTAAAGTAATGTTGCCCTGAAATTCTCCCCAAAATTCAGTCAAAGATGAGTGTAATACCTAACGTGGTTAAAAACTGAAGTTAATGATTGAATGTTGGTGCCACGCTAATAGACATCTCGCTAGAGGGATGACAATGTCAGCAGACTCACCTATCGGGCAAGACTAAAATAGCTAAAAAGTAGCTAAAGTTAGCATGCTAATATACTACAATGAGAAAGTAAACATGGCTATCATTTTCTTCTTAACATTAGCAGGTAAACTATGTCATTGTGCATGTAAGCACAGTGACATTAGCAGTTAGCTGAAAACAGCCTCATAGAGCTATAAGCATGGCTGTCTTGACACGCCAGGCTACAATTACAGACAACAACATAATGATTGTATTTTATTTTAGAAATAAATCATATTGAACGTAACAAGGTCATAAAATAATGTTCATGAGGCCATTTATACAATTTTATTCCATCCAGTGTAACAGTGCTACATAACAAACATTTGTTAGTTAACAAGTGAAACATGATTTGTCCTAAAAAATGTAGAGACATGGAGAACCTGACT
This sequence comes from Diplodus sargus, assembly GCA_903131615.1. Lineage (NCBI taxonomy): Eukaryota > Metazoa > Chordata > Actinopteri > Spariformes > Sparidae > Diplodus > Diplodus sargus. Next base: position 204,927 of record CAEMYA010000153.1, on the reverse strand, counting down.
GCTATATTAGCTAACTTCATGGATGATTATGATATCATATCATGATATTTAATATAATTTTACACATTGTGAGCTGGAGTTCTCTATTTATGCGTGTTTCTTGTTGAAAAAGTTCTGCAACCATGGCTAACATGGAAATTGATCTTTCGGTTAGTAAGTCAAGTCAAATACAGCATTAGAACAGCTCAGAAATGGGCCTGGTAGGCCAGTAGATATCCATCATTGTACATGTAGATCTGCTTGTCGGTTGGGTTATAGCTCAGACTGGCCACTCCTTTAGCTACCTTCTCCAGTGGCAGAGCAAGTGAGTTGTCCTCTTTGCCTGTTGCCGTGTCGAAGGCGTAGAACACCTCCTCATGGTACTCGTCCACGTAACGAGTTGCATACAGAACACCGCACGCCATGAAAGCATTGCTCACTGCCTTTTTGAACTGCCTCGTCTCCCACGTCTGTGTCACATTGATGGTCTGAGCCTCGTTGTCCCAAACTAGCTGGCTCACTACGAGATTACCATGGTTACCAACAGTGGCATAGAGGGCCCATAGTCCTGTCTCATCTGCCTCTATGTCCACATCACTGTTGTCACGGCAGTCATAGTAACAGTACGGGAACTTGTTGTTGTAACCCACGCCGTTGCCTGGAAGTGTGACCCGTTGAACACCGTTGCTCTTCAGGTCGTAGCGGCAGACGTCTGCAGAACTGTAGCAGTTATAGTACAGTGCTTCACCATATAGAACAGCACTGGGACCCTCAATGCTGTTGGCATGACTGTAAGATGGAGCGAAGGTAAAGTCCTCGTGCTTGGCAGATTTCATGAAGTCATTGTAGCTTTTATAGACGCGCAGAGAGTTGCCCCATTTGTAGTCACTGAGCAGAGGCTGAACCCAGTAACTGTTCCTCTGTTCCTCACTGTCCATCTGGGCCTGTTTGCCCCATGAACCAGAGATGTAGCTCTTGTCATGGGGACTGACCTTGGTCGTGACAGGCTCACTAATGCTGGTGATCAGACCCTTGAGGCAGTGGCTGCTCTGGCCTGGAAACAGAGAGAGATGAGATTGGTCTGGGGATCCGGTTGATGTACAGTACACTCTAGAGCAGAGGTCTTCAACAGGGGGTCCACGACCACTAGGGGGTCCGCAGAGGTACTGCAGGGGGCTCGTGAATTTTTCAGTTGATTAGACATTTTTTAAATATTTTCTACCCCACAAATTGAAATCTTTTTAAATACAGATAAACATGAACACATGCAAATATCGAAGCTGCAGCTGATGTAGCAGCTGATGTGGCAGCTGATAAGGGTAGGATCTCAGGGTTCTCCCGGGATGGTGAAACAGCGGCGCTGCGCCGCTATATTGTCAGCTCAGTGTGTGTGTGTGTCTGATATCTGTGTGTCCGATCTGATACAGATAATTATCAGAGGTTTGGATTTACATTGAATTAATAAAAAAAAAAACATGAATCATTATTTTAACAGCTCAGTACTGTCTGTAAGATAACAGGTATGTTTATGTTTGGTAGTGGCTCAATTTCATTTCCACATTTATGTTTAAAATAGTAATGTCAATATGAGTAGCATGTATGCATGCTTATCATGCAAATGACAGACAATGCTGATACTGGCATTGGTCATGTTATGGATGGCAGCGGCTTGCAAACATGAATATATGAACCTGTGTATTATTTGAACAGCTTAGTACTGAATGCACAATAACAAGGTATGTGTATACAGTTTAATATAAAACATAATTTTATACTGTATAGGGGGTCCCGGTTCCATCTCTCCATCAGTTTGGGGGTCCTTGGCCTGAAAAATGTGAAGACCCCTGCTCTAGAGCATTACTCTTTTTGCCTAGTTGCATAGGTTTGGTTTCAGAAGTGGCTGGGAGACAACACAGAAAATAAAAAAAAAACAAACATAAAATGTTGACGCTGTAATTCCTAACCCCTGAATCATCGCTCAGAAGTTCTGGGTGAAATCATATGTCCCAATCATTTGGCCCAGACATCAGAGTTTAATGTCCGATTGAACTCATGTGTGAGTTGCAGTGTTAGTGCAGTGCAGCTTTCCATACATAGCCACGCCCTTGCAGATTAAAAAGATTGTTCAGGTTTTCTATTGTAGGGTTATATGAGTTACTTAAACATAGAGAGGAGGGGTTTGAAGGAATGAGCAAAAAGAGCATGACTTGATCTATATACTAATGAGAAACCTCCTCACAGATCTGACATTAGCACACACCTGGCTTACAGCTTTCTCGATTTCACCTGAATATCCAAAACCGTAAGTCAGATCTGTTTTTATCGTTGCTGTTGGGCTTTCGTATAAAAGATGGCTGAGTTATTTAAAGCGAAACTCTCGCTAAAAAGCAACCGAGGATTTATTTGGGATTGGATATGAGTCAAATCTTCGTGTAAAGCATAATTACGATGAAAGAGGCACTCTCAAGATTTACCGTAGTCTCGGTTTTGAGCACATTCATTTTGAACGGGAGAGTTAGGGCATGACATGCTAGCATCAACATCGCTATTTTTAGAACAGTAAGAAGGCTCGACACAACATGAAACTTTGCCTGTCACTGTCAGGGCAGGCAAAAAGTGCCTGTCAGGTCGCACTCGGGGATCGACACTTTTTGCCTGGAATGACGGCAACGCGCAGGAGATGCAGCAGCTAACGTGAGTAGTTCAAAAACCTTCTTTTTTTTACAAACTATGTGTACACAAACAATGTTCTCAATGCTCGTGTTCATGAGTAGAGACCCTGATGATGCTACGAGCAAAGTTTCCTGTTGTGTCGAGCCTTCTTACTGTTTTAAAAATAGCGATGTTGATGCTAGCGTGTCATGCCCCTGACTCTCCCGTTCAAAATGAACGTGCCCAAAACCGAGACTACGGTAAATCTTAAAAGTGCCTCATTCGTCGTAATTATGCTTTTACGCGAAGATTTGACTCATATTCAAGCCCAAATAAAGCCTTGGTTGCTTTTTGGCGAGAGTTTCGCTTTAACCAACATTATGCTGCTCTGGCACACTCTCGTTAACGTTGGCTAATGAAAGCCATCATAGCTCAACGCTGGTTCCAACAGAAAATGAAAAACAAAGATAAAAAATCTGAAGATTATCATTAAAAAAACACTGAAATTAACTGATTTGTTATTGCATTTAATTTTTTGCTGGAATTTGACAAAACAGCTTTGTCAAATACAAATATTTCAATGCCATTTTTTAGGTTTTCTTTTCATTGCGAGATGTGTGTGTGCTTGTGTGCTTGTGTGTGTGTGTGTGTGTGGTTGTGTGTGTGTGTTCTAAGTGAGTCAATAGTTGACAATAACACACAGACAGGCACACACACACACACACACACACACACACACACACATGCAGTGTAGAGGAGATGAGTGAAGTGGCTGCCACACATGCTATGGCGCCCAATGAGCAGTGTTAGGGGTTGGTGCCCTGCACAAGGGCACCTTGGCAATGCCCAGGATGTGAACTAGCATTCTCTAACTGCCACTCCACATCGTACTTTTTTTTTCTTAAATCTCTTGAAATGTATTACAGTTTTTTCCTCATGCTTCAACACTAAAAGTGGTTGCAATGCCCAAAGCATCACAACCTCTAACTTTGGTGATCATGCCCTACACAAAAGCACCAACCCTGCAAACACAATATATGCTTTGCACTGTTTGAAATTCTCCAACACACTTCTTGCAAAACACTACACACTGTTTTTAACATAAGACACAACGTTCAAAAAGGAAATCTCATGCAATCACTGGGAAAACACATCTATTTAAAATACAAAACACTACTAAAATTGGAAAAGCACACAGACTCACACACATGAAAACATTTAAAATCTAATTGTAGACCAATCAGTCTAAGCCCTACAACACAGCCCTCATTATTTGCTTTCTGGACACACTTCATGACACAGTAGTCCAGGACGGGCCAGAGCAGCCCCAGTTTGTCATCATCTGGGATAATGTCAGTTTCAATCGGGCTGCTCTGCTCCGGGACTGGTTCACCAACCATAATAGATGTATTGCACTCAACTTGCCACCATACACCCCATTTTTGAATCCAATTGAGTTCTTTTCAGCATGGTCCTGGAAAGTTTATGACCGTCAGCCACATGCCCGCATGCCTCTTCTACAAGCCATGGAAGAGACATGCGGCGACATTGAGGTCCATACAGGGTTGGTACGGCATGCAAGGCGATATTTCCCCCGTTGCTTGGCAAGGGAGCCAAGTGACGAAGGAGCGACGTGGGCCCGCCCTCCGGTGAGCTCACTACTCGCCGGAGGGTTTAGAAGGGGCCGGTGCAGAGGAATTTGGGTGGCAGTGATGGGCGGGGGCCCCGGCGACCCAATCCCCGGACGGTGACTCTAGCCATGGGGACATGGAATGTCACCTCGCTGGGGGGGAAAGAGCCTGAGCTGGTGCGGGAGGTTGAGCGGTACAGGCTAGAAATAGTCGAGTTGCCCGCGGTGAGAGGCGGCGAGCTGGTGTGGGCTTGCTTATAGCTCCCCAGCTCAGCCGCCATGTGTTGGAGTTAACCCCAGTGAACGAGAGGGTCGCTTCCCTGCGCCTTCGGTTCGGGGATAGGTCTCTCACTGTTGTCTCGGCTTATGGGCCGAACAGCAGTGTAGAGTACCCGGCCTTCTTGGAGTCCCTGGGAGGGGTACTGGAGAGTGCTCCAACTGGGGACTCCGTTGTTTTACTGGGGGACTTCAACGCTCACGTGGGCAGCGACAGTGTTACCTGGAGGGGTGTGATTGGGAGGAACGGCCTTCCTGATCTGAATCCGAGTGGCGGCAATCCCCAAACCCGGTGGTGGACTTCGGAAGTAAGGGATGCTGTCAAGCTGAAGAAGGAGTCCTATCGAGCCTGGTTGGCCCGGGGGTCTCCTGAGGCAGCTGACGGGTACCGGCAGGCCAAGCGAGCGGCAGCACGGGCAGTCGCAGAAG
>CAEMYA010000153.1:187632-199185 GCA_903131615.1 Diplodus sargus | reverse complement strand
ACCGGGAGGAGATCCCGAGGAAGACCCAGGACACGCTGGTGTGAAGGAAACGCCTTGGGATCCTCCCGGAAGAGCTGGAGGAAGTGTCCGGTGAGAGGGAAGTCTGGGTGTCCCTGCTCAGGCAGCTGCCCCCGCGACCCGGCCCCGGATAAGCGGAAGAAAATGGATGGATGGATGGATGGATGGCTTGGCAAGGGAGGACATTGCCTGTGATGGATGAGGTGATGTGGCCAAATGCCAACAGGAGACAGGATCCACAGCCTAAATGTCTTCCATCATTCCCTTACAACACTATGTTTTGTAGAACATTATAGGTGTACCATGTCTTTGTGTTTTTTTTTTTTTTACTTTTGCAAAAACAAAATTGCAAAAAGTATTCTGAAGCGTTTCCATTTTGTTTTCCTGTGTCTAGATCAACTGTAGTGGATCAATCTTTCACAAAAAAAATCTGTATGAGACTTTTAAAGTCAAAAACCATCGAAAGTACTGAATACAGCTGTGTTTTGCATAAAGCACATCTGTGTGTTGTTGCTGCTAGGAAAGTAATTCAAAGGTGCATGTGTTTAACGTTTTAATGCTAAAAACAATTTTGAAATGGGATTGTTAGGTCTTGTTTCGAGAATTTCATTTTGCCGTATAAGTTAGGAGTTTATCTCCATGTGCTGTGTCTTACTCGGCCTGTGTGTTAAGTTATGACACAGTGAGCCAAAGTCTGCAACATGTGTGTAAGCGTTTGGCAAAAACTGTAATTGCACATTGAGGCCTAATAACAATGTCTTCACAGCACTGAATTGCTTGAGTGTGTTCTCGCTTATATACACACGCAAGCACACACACACACACACACACACACACACACCATACTTACTTCTGAAGTCTTTGGGGATTGACTTGCAGGACTCAGCATTATTCTTCAGGAAACGCAGTCTCTCTTTGACAGTCTTCATGTTTATTGTGTCTGACATTTGCATTCTGTCAACATCTGTACGCAGTTTTTCCACCTAGCACACACACACACACACACACATTAATATTGCCAATAGGGCACTACATTGCTGCACTATCTAAGAGGGAACCTCTGTTTCTGGTCATTTTGAAAAAGCAAAAATAGAATAGAAAAGCTTCTTTTAAGGTATTTCACTTAATATTACTTACTTCCATATACTGCATTTGAGCTGTCTGTACCCATCCTAACAGTTTTTTTACTAAAGACATTTTTTTCTTTCTTTCTTAATTAACTTTAATGTCATCAATGTTCAATATATGGCTTTTGACAACAATCATAGTCAATTCAATGGAGAATAAGTTTTACCTGCAAATCAGAATTAATTTGGCTGTGTGCACCAATAGTAGTATAAACAACCTAATTCACTTAGGCCACTAATTTTAAGGGGAATGCATATTCATCAACTAAACAATTCCATGAATATACATTAAATCCTGATTTGTTGTTCACGCATGCACACACACGCATGCATACAGGATTCTATACACACAGATTAGATCCAGTAATATTGGCTATATAATAAAGTTTAGCAAATACTGATACTGCCTTAATGTTACTCATGTAGGCTGTTGCTCTACAACTTCAGCAATTACGTTAGTGTCTTCACTGTATGTTCTGCTTTACCTCTTTGGAGAGTTTACGTGTTTGGGTGTTGTTAAGCTGGCTGTGGACGGCACCAACATCTGTCTCCAGCTGGGTGAGCTCCTGGCCCAGCAGGTGCACAGACAGGTCCGTGTACACCCCCCGGTTGCGCAGGTACTGGTGAGGCTCCAGCCGGGCCGTCAGGTTCTCAATCAGAGCCTGGAACTGAGGGAGAAACTGGCTGGACAGAGTCACCTGCAAGAAAACACAGACGAACTCTCCTGAAAAATGCTTTCAAGATTTCACTTTCAAGTTTATACATCTGGAAATCTTCTTTTCATTGGGTACCAATTCTAATATCCATAGGAATTACAGTTTTTAATCTGGTTAAAATGTCACATTAGAAGATGTTTCTAACCAGCATAGTGTGGCTTAGTATTACTGTGTATACATGTAATCCATCAAGTCAGAGTTGGAATTGGACTGAACTGGACTCACACCTAAATCTTTAAAATTATTCTGGTTCTCACCTGTTTCTGCAGTGTGTTCACAGATCCTTCACAGGTCTCAACCTGCTGCAGCACGGCCTCATACTTCACAACAGGGAATGACCACAGGTTGGAGTCCACCGGGCACACACAGGAGCCATTCTTCCTCTGGCCTGACGCATGCCGAGCCTGGCCATCACTCTGCTGTCACACACAGATAAAGAAGATTTACAATGATGGTAAGGAGGCTGCATTAGTAAAGACCCAAAAAGTATTTTTAAAAAGCCTTAGTTTAATGTCTCACTTTTATTCTTAGTTTCTAAGAGTAGTATATCAAGTGTTACTTACTGATGGCAGCAGCAGCAGCAGCAGCAGGAGCAACATCAGCATGTTTAGACCTGGAGAAATGAGCAGTGGACTGATGAGGACAGGAGCTGCCCAAACTGAAATCACCACTCCTCCTCTTTTCTTTTCTCTTATAATGTCGATCACGACAAAGGCACATTTTCATGAATTCCCGACATGCTTCTTACCACAAATGTGTCACAACAGAGCTTTAAAACCACTCAGATGGATGTGAAACTCTAATAATGTCTACTATGGGGTTTCACATTACTTTATTTTGCTATGTTTTATCCTTGTTTGGTTGTTGGTTATCATGCAATGGCTTTTACGGTATTTTCTCCTGTTTTTAACATCCATATAAGATAATGGTGCAGTAATGACAACATATTTATTCATTCATTTATGTAATGTTATAGGCAGAAGTGACTAAAAAGCAGCATTGATGCATGGCAGGGAGCTGACTGACTTACTGGGGAAATAGGCTGGATTATATTGTATACTGGCAGAGACATTGTGGCATGAAACACAGGGGAGTACAAGGTTGTAAGCAGTAAGACAAAAAGGGCACACATTAAAACTGAGACAGCAGTAATTTCATGTTATTATATAAATCATAATTGAAAATAATAATGCAAAAATATGCTTAGAAACAAATGATGCAGGATTAGCAGGTTATCTAGATAATCAGAATCATATGATCTTCACACTTACCTGTTTTCTCCTGTGGCTCAAGAAGCTTTTGGCTTGCACATTGAGGTTGGTGAGTATGGCGTGGAGTAATACTGGGATGATTGTGTTGAATGTAGAGCTGAAGTTCCCAGACAGGGTCCGTCCAATGTTGGCTGCATCCTCCACTGATCGTTTACAAAATACCTACCTGAACCCCCAATGTACAATATAATGAATGTCAAATATTTATCTTCATTTGATTAACGATGTCAACAGGTCTGTCTCAGGTCGCAATGGACAGTTACAGAAGAGATCTGTGGCTTCAGCACGGAGAGGATTAAAATGGTAAACCTCGGAACCTGGTCGGTCATAACATATCCATCTGCGGCGAACACTTCATCACATATCATCACAGATTAAATAATATATGCAGCAACAGTGCTTGTAGATAAAAACATATTTAAAAAGAATCTAGGTGATGCTGTAACTACTGAAAAATGGCTTGATCATAAAATACCTGCTTTTAGAATGGAGTGGCAGTGGTTTGGTTTGGTTTGTTGTATTTTAAAGTAAATAATTCACACATAAAAGCTGACCTACCTTTAATAATGAACCTTGTAAACAGGACAAAGTAACATAGTAAGTGGACCTAAACCTGAGCTCAGTTTTCAGTAAGAAGCTACAGAATAAGCATAAACAGCTATAACTGGGGATCTTAAGTAATTTATATTAAATGGAGACATCTGGGATCTTAATCCCCTGCAAATTTGCCATGTCAGTAATTTATCTGTGAAAATTCCACTTAATGTTACCATATGTTCGTGTTGTTACTTTGTATTTATTGTGTATATTAAGATTTAACAGACAGGATGAGCTCATACAACAATTACAAACTTCTCTACAAACAAATTTATAGAGAAGTTAAATGCACAGAAAATACAAAAATAGCAATTTCATTTTTTTATGTTATTTTAATGAAATTGAAAATAATATTGAAATTGAAATAAGTATGCATACTATATAAACATAAATTGTAAATAAATATCTGCTTACCACACAGGCCTGTATCACTTTAAAGCAATTCAATTGTAATGGACCAAATTGACCCTCTCAAAGTATCTGTAGTGCAAAGTGCTTAAAGTCACTTCTCTGTGTCCAGGATTTTGAAAACTCCTGCACACTTTCATCTGTGCATTATTTATCCAATGCATCCCTCTTCCACTTCTTATTAAAGTACAACTCATTTTCTCTTTTATTTTACCAATTTTTTTTCAACATCATAGCTGGTGAAATTAAAAACAGGAAACCAGAGGATAGAAAACTGCTTTATTTGTCTGCATCTAAACTACAACCTAAACCTGGGTGATCTTCCAACAGGTGCTTGCTGTTGTTATAATTCAACAGTCAATGTTAACCTATTGTATTGTAGAAACCTCTGGAGCAGCAGATTACGATTACACAGTTTTCAAAGGACTGATCACGTAAACACTTAAGTGTAAATGGTACCCTTAAAACGATGTAGAATGCACAACCAATGCAGTAGTTACCAAACAACACATTGCCTGTATAACAAAACCACAGAATTAAACATGCAAGAAAAATGCTGCAGTCTGTTCCGGTGTGTAATTACTTCTGTTTATTTATTATGAGCCCAGTGCAGACTAGTGACTTTCTATTCCTGAATCCTTCACCGCATCTTCAGGACAGACACTGAACGTGCTTCTTTGCAAACCCACAACCAAAAAAGACACTTTCCCTTCAACATTTTGATTAACTTCCCATCTTCAAGTGTCATCACTGCGGTCTGAAGGACCAACGATCTCCGGTCTGCACAGACTGTTTACTTCACAAAAAAAGAAGCTCATATGAGAACAGAAGGAGCTATGGGCACTGACAATCACAAAGACGCTATAAATTATTCCCCAACTAGTAGGCCTGGATGAATGATGCCTTTATGTAGAATGACAAGGAAACATGCAGCACCACCACAGCAAGACTGAAAGCTCAGGGAGGCAAAGAGGAGACATCAGCAGAACAAATAATGTGCTCTTAATTCATTGTTTGGGTAATAAGTAACTTAAATGAAAATTTACATAATTTTGAGTAAGTTAAAAAGGTGCATTTGTAACGGCATCTGTGGTCCTGATAGTATTCTTGTGAAAGTATTCATACTTGGTCACGTTAGTTTGTTTGAATTTGAATTTTTCAAATGTCACAGGGAGTAAGTGCAAAGCCGCATGTGGTTTTCCACATTCCTCTCCCATTGATATTCCTCATTTAAGTCAAAAGTCAAAACACATTCCTGGCCTAGTCCGGGATATCAGATTACAGTTACAGGAAGTGTTTGGAGTAGAGGTTCAGCTGTCTCCTTTGAGGCTTATATTTGCCAGTAAAAGTTAAATTTACATCACACAATGAACAAATTAATCTTTATATGCACCTGTAACCACATCTTTAGTACAAATACTGTACCATACCTTCAGTACTAAGATTCCCCAGGAATCCATCGTAAAGAAAACAGGAAACCAGAGGATAGAGAATACTGCTTTATTTGACTGCAATCTAAGCTAAAATCAGATGAGATCTAAGGAACCTAAGTTCAGTCTGCATAGCAGTATGAGATATCTTAAAAACAGGTGCTTGCAAGTCGTTATAATTCAACTGACTTTCGAGTGGGTATTTAATTGACTGTATTTTTCAGTGTCGAACCATGCCTATCAGAACTGGGCCTTCTGTACCCCCCTCTGTGCTTTCCACTGAAAAGCAAGTTCTCTCTTGGATCAATCCTTGTGTGTCCAAAAGTTTTCATGGTAATCGTTGCCTTAAGATGACCTGCTGTGTTTTGGCGTTTTTGTGCAGCCTTAGTTAAACTGCTAAGATTATCATAGCCTTTGCAATTCAACACATCGGTCCCAAACAACAAGCACTCCCAGCAGTAGAGGATCTTGCATCGAATTGAGCCTGTAAGCCAAGTGTATCGTTCCCAGTTGCTAGCCTGAAAATGGTGCACATAGCCTGCTTTTGCAGGTTGATTGAGCTCGAGGTATTCAGGCATTGGGCGGCCTTTTTTAACAATGTCCATCTTCTCATTAAACGATCGTCTTGCAAAGGGCACTGACAATAAATCAGCAACATTATCATCTCCACCTGTTGCCATTTTCAAGGTCAGATATAATCCCAACTTGCTAGTTAAGCTAGGTCTCACGTGGCTGAGCAAGTGGCCTTCTAGAACACCCTGGAGCTGTAGAAAATTTTAAAGAATACGACCATTGGCTTCAAATCCAAATATGATCGGATGATCAAATTGTCAATGCAAATGTACACACTCAGGGCATTCTATAAAGGAAATAGAATACCCTTGATGGAGGATATTCTGCCCAGAGACACTGTAGAAAAATATCTGATTGGTTGATTTTTTTTCTAACACAAAACCACACAAATGTGCAGTGTATGGACAGAAAACTATAGAAACAAGTCTGCGTAGTTTTATTTTATTTATAGAATTAATAATATACATTTCTTTTTCATCTGAGGATTCCAGGGCCTTCTCTGAATACCTTGAAGGCCTTGAAGATTTGCCACTGATATTGTAGAAACCTCTGGAGCAGCAGAGTACGATTATACAGTTTTCAAAGGACTGATCACATAAACACTTTAGTGTAAATGGTACCCTTAGAACAACGTAGAATGCCAATTCTGTAGTTACCAAACAACACATTGCCTGTGTATCAAAACCACAGAATTAGACATGCAAGAAAAATGCTGCAGTCTGTTCCGGTGTGTAATTTCTTCTGTTTATTTATTATGAGCCCAGTGCAGACTAGTGACTTTCTGTTCCTGAATTCCTTCACCGCATCTACAGGACAGACACTGAACGTGCTTCTCTGCAAACCCACAACCAAAAAAGACGCATTTGTATTAACTTCCCATCTTCAAGTATCATCACTGCGGTCTGAGGGACCAACGATCTCCAGTCTGCCTGGATGAATGATAAGGTGATAGATCCATCCTGAGTCAAAATAGCTGCCTTTATGTAGCATGACAAGGAAACATGCAGCACCACAACAGCAAGACTGAAAGCTGGTATCAGGGAGGCAAATAGGAGACATCAGCAGAGAATGGGTGGGGACCTCAACACCAGCGGCACTAAAGATATGTGCCAAGCAATCCAGGCCATCACAAACCTCCAAAGCTAGATTGCCCCCATATGTGTTAGGCTATGCTAATGAGCTTATCACATTTAATACTCACTCTGATCGCTTCAATGAAGAGTCACCTGTAAGAGGAAGACCGGCCACTGAGGAACATATATATATGTTGTTGTTGTTAAGATACTAGATTAGCCGTAGTAGTTCGTGCGACCGGTTTTATAAGTGGATAAGGCATACACTGATAAAGCACTTATTCCAGCATTTCGATTTAGTTAGAAGATTGTCAAACCTTTCTTTTCCATAAGAAATCATTTTATTTCCAAACATGTTTCTTTTGGCTAAAGCTGCATCTGTGTATCAACCTCTAACCTTTATGTAAATCAATTCCAACCACAAGGAGGAAGTAATAGCATTCTGAACGAGAACAACACATCGCAAACAGACATACACATTCATTTCTCACATGCAGAGGTTGGTGGGAGTGTTCGTAAGTAAGAAGCTGCTGCAGTCATATTTGAACTGTGTTCAGGGACTGTTTCATCGAACTCTGCTCTCTGATCCACCATGGCGCTGTATGTGATCGTTCCTCTGTGTGCTCTGATCACCCTCACCCAACAGGTAAGAAAACACAAACACATCATGTGACTGCTATTCTTTTCTTAAATGACTTTCATCTGCTTTACTGCAAAATATTATGCACTGCCTATTACAAATGTAGACACATTTACATATGGTATTCAGTATTTACTTTTTACATGACATGTTTGATCTTTTTGATTTCAGGCACCTTCCCGTGATAAGTGTGTGTGTGACTTTACTAATTCAGAAAAGGCATTCCCTCATGATAAGCTCAGTGCAGTGGAGGGCAATGCATCAAGATGCAACACGTACATCACCCCACAGAAGGTAACTAGTACTGTTATTTTCTACAACAGGCAAGAACACAACCTCCCTCAGCAGCTGTAAAACTGTAATAATAGTAATTTAATAAACAACAACTAAGTGTGTATGTGTTGATGTTGAAGGAGTCCTGAGTGGTGTCTCCTCTCTCTGCAGACTCTGGAGCTGGAGAGTCTGCTGCTGGGTTTGGAACGACGTCTGCCCCGGCTTGAGGAAGACGTGTCGATCCTGGAGAGGGAGGATGACGGAGAGCTCTATGGAGTTATCAGCCTGCAGGTGATAGAGAACGAACTGCAGGAGATCATGCAGCTCATTGACCGGCTTAACAGCACCACCCTGGAAGACCAGCATCTTACTACTAATGCCACTAAACAGGTACATTCACACAGAGGGACAAGCACCAGCTGCTCACCGGTGGCATGATTCAAGAAGGCAGTGTCTGTGTGCAGATTTGCTTGAAGTATAGATTTTTGGTTGTATAGCAGAAATGAAACATGAAAATTACTATTATAATATTAATTCACTGTACTTTATACCTTTTACAGCTTGTCCAGGCCAAAGTGGCCAAGTGGCCCACAATTAGTTTAGGCTGAAAAGCAACATGTGTAGGTAAGACAGTTTCTACCTTTGCCGCCATCTGGTGGTATCAAAAGTAACAAAGGCAGAGAGCAATGCTTTTCATGTGGGAAAGTTCTCATATTAACTTTATTAACTGAAAATACAATGGAAACGTAAAACTGATGCAAAGCCCCCAGTTGACTCGAATGCTCATCAGGTAGGTCTAAGAAACAGTTACATTTATAGAGGGTTGCTCACATTGGCATCTGCCTATCAGCTTGCATTTTTGTCAGATCCTCAGACAAAATGTTTTAAAATTTCAAACCTGTATCAGTATTTATTTGGTTTATTTAAAAAAAAAGAAAAAAAATCCACATAGAAGATCTATTGTCCAGGCGATCTATTGTTTGGTGTCTAAGTTTGGTGGTAAAGTTTGATTTTTTTTTAAGAATGATAATATGATATATCATGTTAGCAAAGACAGGACAAAGAGGACAAGGAGGGGAAAAAGAGGAACTTAGACAAAGAAAAGGTCATCATAATTATGCACCTAAATATTTTCAAAAATGATGATGTGCAACTACATTCTAAGTGCTTTAGAAAGAGCTTTATAATCACTAATAAACAGCCAATATGCTATTAATATGTATGCTAACAAGCAACAAGTTAATTGATTAATATGTGTTGCCTTATCTTATGTGTTACATATTTTTTTTCATTGATGGAAAAAACAGTATAGTTTTCGGGTAATGCTGAATTCATGGGCATTCTTTCAACTGTCTCTCAGCTGGAAGACCTAAAAGCAGAGATGGAGGAGCTGGAGACGTACGACATCATGCAGGTGGTGAAGAGGCAACGAGAAAACCAGCTTCTGAAAAGCAACCTGACCAAGTGCAGAAGTGGACGCCCCACCATGCAACCCACTGAGCCTTCACGTGGTATGTCCCCAAACTTTACTACACAACAGACTGTGGGGAGTTTGTTTTAAAACATATTATTATGGTAATGCAGCAATTGCTTTTTTGTGTGTATTTTCTGATGTGATATTTAGCTAATTTAACCGACAGGTACTGACTGGGCTTCCTGAGCTAATTTGTGTATTGTGAATTTGTTTATGTTTAGCTGAGCAAAATCTTTGGTCAATTTCAACATGCTGCTTTATTGCTCAAGCTACCCTTGACTTGCCAGTACTGAAGACATGATCACTTTTGGTCCACCCCTTACAGGGCTCCTTGACCGGAGAGTTAGCATTGACAGCTAACAGCATGGGGTCACGTCTTTACACTGTGTTTTAAACATCTTAACATGCTCCAAATATCACCCCAAAAGCTATGCAACATCAGCAGACACCTTACAAGACAGCACTGTAGCGTGTATGACTCACAATGAATGAAAAAGTGGTTAAAACAGTGTGTTTGTGCAAGCAGCTACGTAAGGGATACGTTCTGATTCGTCCTGAAGGGACTTATTTTCCCGATAATGACCGCCGTTCTATACATTATCCCGCTTATTACACGGCTACTTGCCAACAAGAAAAAAAACGTCACACAGTGTGTCTTTTTACAATTTATTTGTTACCGTTCACATTGTTTTTCAGCAGAGAAATAGTTCACCAAACCGACGCCGTTTCTCTTCTCCCTCTTCGCTGCTTTCCTCTCTTTTTCTTTTCTTGACCTTTGACGAGTACTCAGCCTTTTGCCAAGACTCGAAATCACTGTATTTACCAAAAATATTGAAGTTAATGTGAAACTCATCCCTACTAGTGGCATAGGAGTAGTTTTTTTCTGATATGAAGTAGACTACAGATCAGCTGACGTCGCTTAGCAACCGAAGACGCTGCGGTGATACGTGACCGGACCACTTGTGGAGCAAAGATTTTAGAGCGCGGAGTGATACGAAATAAGTGAATCACAGGCAAAAAGGCCACTTTCCTTGACGACGGTCAGATATGCTTAGCAGCGGTCTGTTATGCGAAAATAACAGACCGCCGAACGTTGGGAAGCCTCATTCAAGTGAATGGAGCGTTCTGCAGCAGTGAGAATGTGAGAGTGTAATAAATACCGTTTGTTGACATCCCATCTTCCCATAGTCCAAACTAGTCAATCCGTCGAGCGTGCGCTTACTCCCTCACTGGCAGAGACGGAAAATTTTGCAGACAGAAATGTATTCCAGCATTTTCGTTTTTCTGTTCATAATATACATGTCCATGTCACAGCCTGTTATGAGCCATGAGCCTTACAATAGCCTGTCAGTCTACTCGCTACGTGTCAGTTAACATGATGCTACACTGATGTTAGCAACACAATGCTAATTTTAGCAGTACTGTTACTGAATGAGAATCACCTCCTCTGCCCTGAGTGACTGAGTGAGTGAGTGACACAGCGCCACTTCCAGCACAGTAGGTGAACGAGATTCACGTCCTCAGCGAGGCGAATCATGAGTGAATCAGTCGTTCGCGAACGACATGCTGAGGACGTGAATCACATTCGCGAACGACCTGCTGAGGACATGAATCACGTCCTCAGCAGCACAGTAACAACCTGCTACTGTAGTGTTGTGTCGGTCGCGAACGTGCCGTTCAAAAGAACGAATCGTTTGAGTGAACGAAGTGAACGGAATCACTTGAGGAACTGTTTGTTCCTTTCTCAGTTCAGTTGAGCTCAGCAGCGAGCATGCCGTGACACAGTGCTGTCGAACGTGATTCTCAGCAGGACGTGAACGTGATTCAAGTCCTCAGCAGGTCGTTCGCGAACGACTGATTCACTCATGATTCGCGTCGCTGAGGACGTGAATCTCGTTCACCTACTGTGCTGAAAGAGGCGCTGTGTCAGTCAGTCACGCACTCACTCAGGGC
>CAEMYA010000153.1:149546-186068 GCA_903131615.1 Diplodus sargus | reverse complement strand
AAACAATAAAACAGCATACTGTAGCATAATGAGTCAAAGGAAACAACTAAGATACAGATTTTCACAGTGTACATACAGTATGTACATACAGTTTTTCAAATTGTTCATTTCTGTCTGTGTTTTTCAGGTATAACTCAAAGGGTAACTTCTGCCACCTTGATGAATGCTACCCGTTCACAGACCTGGACTTGGCTACAGATGAGTCAGGTGTCTGGGTGATCTACACCACCAGCCAGGACTTTGGCAACCTGGTGTTGGCCAAGCTGGAGGGCGATGAACAGCTCAGACTTGGCCAAATCTGGCACACCTCGGTCTTCAAGCAGGGCATAACCAACACCTTTATGGTGTGTGGTGTGCTCTATGCAACACGGTATGTCGACAAAGAAGTGGAGGAGATCTTCTATTCATTTGACACTACCACTGGGTTAGAGAGGTTCAACCTTGGCATCTTCATCAAGAAGATGTATCCCAACATTTTGTCCCTGAACTATAGCCCTGTGGACCAGATGCTACATGCCTACTGTGACTCCTACATGGTCTCCTATAAGGTTCTGTTTTCATAAAAAGATAATGCAACATCTTCTATAAAAACTTGTACTTAGGTAATCAAACAAGTGTATTTGCATTCTAATAAATTCAATGGTGCAAAAACAGAATCATGTCACACTCAGTACTGTTCTGAGTTATCTTCTTCTTGCTGCTGTACTGTTCCACTTTGCTCTTCTACTAACTGCTGTTAAGCCAATTTCAAGTAGCTCAACTGTGACAAACAAATTTTAGATCGTTTGTGTGGTAATGAGCATATGAGGTGGGGTATGATGTGATAGAAATACCCTGCAAAACTGCCTCTGCCGCCTGGACGTGGTTTACATCAGAAAATTACAATATCATAGTGAATTTAAAAAAGTATTTTGGATAAAAACAATTAAAGTGGCATGGTTGTGAGTTCTGAATGATATTATTACATTATTATAAAAATAATAATGAATATAATAATAACTAAAAGGCAGGCAAGCATTTAATAGGTTTTGAGTCTTTATTCACGGTCAGTGTGGCTGGCCGCTTCTGAAATATTTTAATTTGGTTTTTCCTTCTGTTTAAAAAAGGATCGGATAACCATGTTGGATTTCAAAAATCACGCGCCAAAGCGACAGCGGGTGTTGACTGGCTCTTTTTGACTGTCACCATGGCAACGCGTCCTCATATTTGTCAACATTGTGACAGCTGCAGCGACAACCTCACTCACACTGAGGTTGTGCTGCAGCTGCGGCCCGTTCATAAAGGGAAATCGTGTATATGCACACATTATATTATGATATGTGCATATTATTATGCATGATTTTCACAATTTTCCAGCATAAAAATTTGGGAAGGCTCAGCCTTCCCTAGCCTCCATTACCCGCCGCCCATGCTTTCCTTCCTTTCCTTTTCTTTTCCTTCCCTACCTTTCTTACCTTTAGCTGATGTATCTACAGAATGTGGAAATATTGCAGACATCATCAGCATTTTCCAGAATCAGTCAGTCTGCTTGAGGTGAGAGGGGAAGTTCTTGCAATGAAATAAGGGTAATGAAATATTGTAAACTGTCTGAAGATCAGTAATGTGTCTGATATTGGTAAAGCCTCAAACCTGTTTTCCAAGGGTGGTGGCTGTCTATTAATAATGTTTATATCAGAAATACAAGAGGAAATGTGCTTTTGTCACAACACAAGTGAGAGCTGTGCGAGCAGAAAGGTGAGAGCTGCTCACCACCATTTGAAAATGATCCGACACCTGACTCCTCAAATTCTGACATGAAGTCTTTATTTCTTACTTGTTACTTGATCAGTACATGGACAGAGACAGCTTACTTTGTATATGTATTTATATATAATATATTTAAACTTTACATTACACATTTGAATGACAACAAAGCAGGTAAGAGTCCTTCTACTGTTGTGAATAGAAACAAGCTCATAGGGAAGACTCCCACAATATGAAACAATCCAAACAAGAAAAAAAAGAACTTATTGCTCAATACAAATCAATCATAATGGCAGTAAGAAGAAGAAGAATAGTAGTAGTACACATGAACCAATATCATTATACCAAGATGAGGTTACACCCTATTGTTGCCTATAAAAAACAGAAACTCCAAGGGAAGAGGAACAGAAATAAGTTTTTTTTCACAATACAGTAGTGTTAGGGTGTTCGGTTTGGGTAACCTGCTCTATAAATAAAAAGTATCTACAAGTGCAAGGAGAACCAAGGTCTATACACACTGATCCAGTGGCGGCTTACTGTGGACTTTCACAAATGCTACTGAGCTTCACTATTTATAGACCTTGCAGAGGAGCAGGAAAGAGCTGGGTTTCATGTACAGGGTTGGATGTCAAAGACGTGGAGCAGGAAAGGAGTAACAAACCATTGTGAGGGGTTCTGAGAGGCGTAGGTTGACAATACTGTACAGCACTTCAATAAGGGACAAAATACATTCAGGAGCCCCCCAGGCAGTTTGGGTAGAAGTCATGTTGGAGGAAACCAAAGTGAAGATGGCAGAAAATAGCTTAGTGTAGAGAATAAACACTGAAAGTATGATTGTATACGAGCTACATGCATTCTTCAGTGTTCATGAAATTCATCCATGAGGTTCAGAGTGGAGCGACTGAGGTGTTCAATCTGAGTGTCTAATATCTCATCATAATCTCTCATCCCTATATGTCGGGAAAGTTTTTCAATCTTTTACATTTATTGGATAGTTCAAACAATTCAACAATAATCTCTCCAGCTTCAACAAAAACACATTCGTTTTCCTTTGACATTCATTCCGAATCTCTCTCTATGTTTGGTACAATCCCCTTCTCTTCGCATGAATAAAAAGCTTATTCTCTGTCAGTCTACTGCTCTCCTGGGTCCCCTGGATCTCAGTAACACGACTAACACGACCAACATTTTAAAAAGTGACTTCAGCTGATAGCCCTTTAGGGTGCGACTGGGTTTGCCTGTGAGAGCCGGGGCACCTTGTGATTTTTTTTAGGGGAAGGGGTTATTTTTTTGAGGTGGCTGGGGGTTGCCCTACATTCCGAGCTTGGTGCCCAAATGGCTCCAAAAAAGCCCCGCCCCTTACAGGCTGCCTCAGGGAAGCGCACACCTCAGCAATTGGAAGCTACGCCCCTACTGACAGGGGACCAAAGGGTTTTGTGTAAAACTGGAAACAGAAGAAGGTGACAATGTTACACAAATACAGTACATTAGTAAGCTGAAAACCAGGGGACCCCATGTCTGATCACAATGAAAAGGTGGTCCAGTATTAGAACTGATAACAGCACACAGCTTCACTAGTCTAAAACTATATACATGTACTATATCTGTGACATTATGGTTGCACAGCACATCAAAACACACACTGACCACATAGCGATGAGTTCCTTCTTTGATGTGAATTTAGTGTATTCATGTCTTATCTTTGGCTTAGTTCCCTTACAAAGCACAGCCCACACAGCGTTCATGTGTAAGAATGTGTGTGTGCATGGGAGTGTGTGTGTGGTTGTGGATACTTGTGTGTGGGCAGCTTTGGTATATCCACAGAGAGGGGCTGGGCGCTGTAAGGGAAGGCTTCTGCGAGTTCTTTGGCGGTGATCCAGAAAGTTTTGTCGGGTCGGCCTGGTCCTGCCTCGGTCCCCCTGGTCTAGTTTGGTTTGGGTCATAGTGTGATTGTCACGTTAGAGACCACAAAGAGCCGACTACGGCCGGAACCACGTCCATGCACTGGAGTTACAGACTGATGATTGGCGGTTGCATCCATGGCTCTATTTAACTAGCCACATGTAAGGTGTTAATGAAGAATGCCCTAATACTAGATACTACTTAGATACTAGAATGCCCTAAGATTACTTTCACATTCACATGCATATACATGATGATAAATACGTATTCTAGCCTATGTTAATGTAGTGGATTGTCTTAGAAATATGAGATGACACACAAGGTAAAGCTGCACTCAGCAACAGGGCACTAATGTGGCTTCAAATGGAAGTAATGAGGGACTATTTGACTTTGATAATCAATAACATCAGTATAGAATAGAACGACAGTGTAGTTCAAGTGATTTAATCTTCTATATGCACTTTTTCCACTTTAAGCTTATACAGAATAATACTAATTCCTCTATGAGATATAGTTCTATTCTCCAGAGCTCACGCTACATACAAACATCATAAACGAACATTAAGCTTATAATCTATTTCTGTTTTTTTTAAAAAAAAGCAGTTTAATACTTAGTTCACTATATTTAGTTCCACTCCAAGTTTTTTTTTGTATGCTGATAAAGTGCTTCTATGAAATTTACTGCTACATTGCCTGCATCGGATTGTAAATCTATATCTGCAATTGTATGCTTCTTTGACACTAAACAATAGATTGGACAAATTACAGATTGTCAGTTTGCTCAAAATCAGGATTATTTGAACACAAGTTCAGTAATATTTGGCCATATCACATTCTGATTATTAAGGTAAAACGCAGTAAAACCAGGTGGAAGCTGCTAATTTGTGACAGCCCAGCTCCGTGGTGATGTAGTGGTTAGGTTTACAACTGGTGCCGGGTTTTTAATTTCCTTTCAGAATGTAATCAAAGTCCAGCCTCAGATTGTGTCTCAGATCTCTGACTATCTTGAACAAACAGACTGTTATTACACTGATAGATGTTTAATACATACTGGGAAAGCATGTATGATAACATTGGTCTATCAATAAACAACAAGCCCACCTGCTCCCAGCAGTAATATGAACCTGAACTGCGTTCAGGCTGATCAGATCACGCTTACCTTTTTAGTGTAGTTTACAAATATGAAACAAAATCTTACTAAGTGCAGCTTTAAATCAGCGTGGGGTATTCTAGCTATGCTCTTAGACTAAAAACAGCTAACGACTCCTCTCTAAGCACTACAGGTGCACTCAGCTACAATAAGCTGTGTTCTGCTGTCTGTCAAATCCTGGACACACCCCCTCTGAAACGATCATCTTTTGCAAAACAACACAGAGAGAGATTCTCACATTACAAGAAAAGAAAAAACTGTGAAGTACTGATACATTACAATTTTTCGTTATGTTACCCATTAAAATCCAGCATCTTCACCATCTCTGACAGTTCATCTTATCAGCAGCTCATTATCACATATTGCTGTGGGGGTTTTTGACCGACAGGGTTATCCTTTTTTTGGGGGGGGGGATTTATAACATGTGCAGGCAAAGAATGAGGAGACACTTAGCAAACACAAGAATGACAACTAGAGAAAGGAAACAGTTGTCTAAATCTTTAACTGACAGGTGTGGTAGGGCGTTAGCAATACATATGGTATCTTACAGTGGAGGAGGGAAGATGGCAGACAGAGGGATCCGGAGGAGATATATAAAGACAGAGAGAGCCGTCTTCACCTCATTCATGAACCTTACTTCCAGTACTGCCCCTCCCTGTCTCTCTCTTCCATCCCTCTATAACCCCTCCCTCCCTCTTTCTATGGCTCAGCTTAGCAGGACACCTCCATGGTTTGGGTGACCGTGCCGACTCCCTCAGTGCTGTCGGAATGGGTGCAGGCCCGAGAGCGGGACCCATCAATGGAGCTGGCGCTGGTCAGGGAGGCCGTCCTGGAGCGGGCCAGACGGGTCATACTGGCGGAGGGCACTGGGAGGTAGGGGAGGGGAACGGGTGGAAGACAAAGATTCAGCATTACATTTGGTAAAAATAAAAAACATATATTAAGTTGATGTTGGGGAGATAAGGGGGGTACATGCCAGAACTGAGGAATATCCCTTTTTGTAGCTGGTGAAAAAAGCTGAGTTGGGGTTGTTTATTTAAAGCTGTTCATGTGTCTACACAGAGACACATTGTACGCACCATGCACAGGAGGAACTCTGGGCTCAGTTTGTGACTCAGACCTCATATGAGATTAGAGCTTCATTAACTGTTTACCCCAAAATGAAAACTCTTTGCTAATTTCCCAGGCAAGTGAATGTCAGATGTTTCGTAGTCGACAAAACATATCCGGAGCTTCATGGCAAAATAGCATTGTAGCATTCTCCTAAACAACTGAAGTAAATGGGGAATAGCTAGAACAATTGTTTTAGCCATGAAGTTCCAGAAATATATTGTAGGCTACGAAACCTCACATGACTTTTCCATCAACGTTGATGTGAGGAGATGACGACTGGATTTTCATGTTTGGATGAACTGTTCCTTTAAGTATTAATTCATGAATTAATTACACAGTAAAACTAAGTAAACTGACCTGGTGTTTTTCAAGACCTGTCATACTCAATATATTAACCAGGGTCTGAAAGCTTGAGTCTTACCAGAATCATAATAATTCAACAGTAAATTTAGTAGGATTCATACATAACATTATTATTTTAATCCAGATATTGTTATTGAGCACTGATGATGGACAATTAAGTGTTCCCCTACAGTTAAGATGGGGACCCTGCCATATAGCTCCATAGATTTTGTTGGCCATTAAGGGGCAGCACAACAAGCTGTGAACACAGTTACATACAGAATTATCCCCTTCAGCTGTTAGGCACAACATGGTTACAAACAGTTGCCTATCTGCACTTCCAGCAGCAGTTATCAACACATTATTATTACATATTATTATAAATCATTAAAATAAGGAATACATTCGCTTTTCCCACATGTTTTTGGCCTCCCAAAAAAATATGAAGATGCATAACAGTCAACTATATTCACCATCTAGTCACAAACTTTGTTTTTCTGTCATTTCTAGCTGGCCTGCTAATGTACTGTGGGATTATCAGAGCTCTCAAATAGAGATGAACACAGTTTAGTGGTCAGAAATGTTTAAACAATAAGCTGCAAGAGCACTGAAGAGTCTGTTCGTATCATGATGTTTCTTGTTTTCATCCTGCCAGTGATAAAACTCGATATTCAGTACTGAAGCCCAAAGCCCTAAAGGATGGTTTTGATTGTCAGTGGTGCATCTTTTAGTGTTTCATATTGTATACTTTGCTTGCAAAATCCGCAAAATCCTGAGGACAATTTTAGTTTTTAATTTTAGCGTTGAAGGAACTAAATTTGGTTTTCTGTTGGCCATTCTCCAACGCCTAAACTATCACTTGTCTTATGTTGGAAGTAACACATTAATGGTCATTTGTTACACATAGTCCAAAAGGCTTTGCTCAAGGCCATGCAAAGAACCGTATTGGAGATGTAATGGCAAAGGAATGGGGGGAGGGGTAGTGAGGGCAGTTTATTTTTCCATGGGAGGAAAAATTATTTTTGCTAAAACAAAAATGGGGTTTAATGTCCTTGGGATAAGAAAACAAAAGAGCACCGGAAATGACAGCAAAAGTAATTTCATAGCAGCCCAAAATATTGTACTCATAAACAAAATAAAAAAAATTTCAAAATAAAAAATTTCAAAATGCCAGTGTAATCGAACGGGGCAGCAATAAGAGGTCAGAGGTGAACAGGGAGGGGGAAGTACCTGGCCCTCCACTCAACCTCCGATCCTTCACATAAGCAACTGAGAGAACGGGGCAAGGAGACAGAGGGCAAGATTAACACAACTCATGTCCCTCTACATGAAATACATCACAACAGACTGACACATGACTACAACATTACAGCTCAAATCACTTTTAGAAAGAAGAAATGACTCCAAAGGCAAAGATACACACATTAAACACAGCTCTTTTTTAATGGATACTTACTGTAGCCCATCCCCTGCAGGAAATACTTGAAGGCTTCAGAAAGTTTGCCGGGCTGGAAAACAACATGTCAGAGTTTTTAATTTCACTGGATTTGAACACTGTCAAATGTGGATGATACATTTGTAGTGTGTCTCGGTTTTGATTTCATTTGATTGTGCGGCAGCCAGTTGATAATTCATGGTTGTTACCTGAGTGAGCTGAGGAAGTCCACCAGAGTCAGCCATCTACCATGAGACGAGACAGCAGCAATTAACCACACTGCTAAGAGCTCACAGCAACAGGAACTAGAGCTAATGCACATCCTAAATTGTTATGGTTTGCTGAGTAATGAAAAGACCACACATTGCAGTGTTATTTGGCCTAAATGATCATGCTGTGTTGCGGCAGAAAGTTGCACCTGCTGCTTCCATCCACTCATTAAGATACAAAAAACACAGAGCCCTATTTGTTTTTGTGACAGCGGAGTGAATCATGACTTTCTCTGAGTCATTCAGATGTGTCTCATGGAGAGATCACAAGAAGTACATCCAGAGCACTGCTGAGGACTATAGTATGACATCAAGAGTCCCAGAGGATCTACCTGAGCAGTGGAATGTATCACAGTTTAAACATGTATCTTTCTTAAATGTATTTCTTTGTTTTTATGCTATCATTTTCACTGGGCTAGTTTCTAATTTAAAAAGTAGTGTTTCTCTCTGAGTTAATTTCAGTGAAGTCAAATTAGCACCTGATTATTTAGTATGCACGCTATTCACCAAAGTAAAGTAAGTTGTTTCTTTATCGAAAGCTGCACTAAACAAAACAATCTGCATGTTGGTGTCAATTGCTTGCAGGGTTCAAAATTAAACATTTATATTCTCTGTACTTATTATGATTATTTTTGCAGACGTAAAAAGTGTGTCTAAACTGACGTGTTGCTTGCACATTCATCCAGAATTTTGGTGCAATGATGGAGTAGCAGTAGGTCAGATAAGGACGGAGAGTTACCTTTAGGAAGGTGGTGTTGGTCGGGTCCAGTTTGGAGTTGCATTCGACCTTGAGGGAAAAGAAAACAGCAGGTTGAACTGAATGTGCCTCAAAGGAGCTTCAGCAACAAAAACCTGCTGACTGTGGGGAGCATTCAAGATGGTCAGGACATGTGGAGGAAGCCCGGGTGTGATGTGTGTATAGGTGATGTATGGAGACTACATCAGTCCGCGTGTATGTGACTGACCCAGATGCTGCAGTGTGCTGCAGAGATGAGTCACTCCAGCAGAGCACAGCCGCAGTGTGCGCGCACACACACACACACACACACACACACACAGACAACAGATGTGAACAGATACATGGCCGCTCACACTTCTGGACACGCACAGACACACACGGCACAGGGTTTTCCTCCCTGCTGCTTTTAATCTTTAATCCTTCTCACAGATTCCCCAATTTCATATTTGACTGTCCAGACACATTAAGACTCAACATTAATGCAAGTCATCTCACAAAATTTTCTTTTTAAAGCTCTTATGATGTCTAGCTGTATAAATGAGCTCATCTGCCGGTACATTATTGGATGAAATTCAAAACAAAATAGATGCTGCAAATATAAAGTAATGTGTCATACACGTGGGAGTGAACACATCAGCGGACATGAAATATTTACGTGACCTCCATCTGTCACATCCAATAAAACAACCTTTGTTTACGTCTCTCATTTCCTCACACTGCTGCCCTCTTTTCCTCTGTCACTCTCCATCTCTCCAGCCCCCTCTCTCTCCAAGATGTTTTATAACGACACCACTCCCCGCCCTGCCTGCATGCACCTCCGCCTCGTTCCTCCATCTGACAGCAGGGGTGATTTGATTTCATTTGAACATGCTGCAGATTAACTGGTGCAGAAGCATAAATATCTGGGCCACTTCAAACCAGGAAACCCGAGAGACAGAGTGAGGCCATCTGGCCCCTGGAGAGGAGAACACACAGACACACAGACACAGACACACACACACACACACACACGCACACACACCTATAGTATCAAAGTCATGCACTGCACACACAGACACAGATGGACAGACCGAACAGACACAGAGTCCTCGGGGTGCAGCAGGACTGTAGCGAGAGTGAACCAGGTCTGCGCTGGCTGACCTGTTTCTGTTTCACTGAATGAGGACAAACAGTCACTAACTGGATTTACATGCCAAGTACAAAACACTGAACAGGGCGAGAATACTGGGAGGAGGGGGGCGTCGGCTGTTTAAAGCTTTGAGCTTTGGATGGACTAAAATTTCTTTGAGGCTGGACTACTTTGAAGTAGGAAGTGGAAAAGTTCAGCCAAAGAAGGAGGACAGCTGGGGAAACAGAGGCACTTAATAATGAGATAAAAGAAATCTTCAGAGCGGGCGAATTATATAGGATGATGGACTCACCACTCCCTCCTCAGCAGGAGCGTTGTCTCCCACCACCAGCATCGCAGGACACCTGAAGGAACATTCAGAATATTTAGCCAAGTAGCTGGGGGGACAGGCCGTGTCCATGTTTGCCCCCTTCTTTTCTCTTTCTATGTTTTTTCGTGGATGTATTGTATATGATAAAATAAATTAATGTAAATCAACTGAATTCTAAAACAAAAAAAAATTAAACTGACTCACTTCAGCGTCTTGGCGTTAATCACTGTCCCACTGCGATTCATTTCCAGATCCCTCCGGCTGAAAGAGACGAGACATGATGTGTGTCAAGATGAAGCCATTACTTGTGTGTGTTCATGTGTGTCTGAGTGGGAGATGTTTCTTTCTCCACCTGTTGTACATGTTCCAGAAAAGCTGCAGGTTGAACTGGTTGATGGTGTTGTTGATCTGTTGCCTGTAGCTCTGCACCAGCTCTGTGTTGTTCATCAGCTCCTCCTGCAGAGAAACACATAGACTGAGTCAGAACCTTTGCAAAGATGCATTCATGATTCATTTGCTTCATACAACTTGAAAACAATTTATTTTAAATAAAAAATATTTTGTTTAATTCAGTTACTCATTTGAGAATGTAGTTTTCCTTGCCTTTTCTTCTCCCTGAAAATTAGAATAGCAACTGGAAAAAACAATTGCCATTTTATTCCTGGATCTTGAGCTTACCTGGCTGAAGAGATGTGGCAGCACAGTGTCTGGCAGAGCGCTGGTCAGCCCTGACAGCTGGGAGACAGACAGGGAGAGCGTCATCAATGGGAAACAAAAAAATCTGATTTAGAAGCGTAAGTGTGCCAACCCGAACACGCCAGCATGCAGTTTTAAACTGGTACCTTAGTGGCGGCCCAGTCGATCCAGCCTTTACCATTGGGGTCGATGTTGAGCAGAACCAAACCCTCCACCATGTCAGGGAAGATCAGCTGAGAGCAGAGGACACAGAAATATATGTAAGACTCATCTTGGATTTAGAGGCAGTACACTTTGACAGAAATTGCCACACAGAATATCAGTGCTCAGTATGTAATATAATATCTGAACATTGAGATGTGACTCACAGCAAGCTTGGCCAGAATGTAAGCTCCAGCTCCAACACCGATCCCAACGATGCTCTTAAATCTGAAAAAAAAATATTGGCGCATCAGAGGCCGTGTGTTGAAGATTCATGATAATTGAAATCGTTTATATGAGTGGAGAACACAGTGAAATAGTACAAACACTGTTGTGACAGTCTGCTGTGCCTATACGAGGTTGCAGAACTGTAGCGTTGGCAGCACACACTGAAATTCTGGTGCTGAACAAAGTGTTGTACGCCTCAGCTGTGGCTGGTACTGAATGTCCGCGCTAAAATTACATCTACTGGGAAGAAAAACGTCGATATCTTTTTTTTCTTTTTTTAACTCTTCGATCAAGAGACGCTGCTAAGGAATCAAACACTGAGGCAGTGAAGCTACAGTGTGTTCAACGCCTCAGAAACAAAAAGGAGAATCTTACAAATTCAGATATGAAATGTCGTCCTCACGATCATTTTGAATGTACTAAACAAATGTACAGAAGAATTGGCATGAAAAGGACAATTCAATTTGATTTTTGTTTTATGCAGCACCAAAAAATTTCTTGTCTTTGGCAACCTGTAGAGTAAAAAGCGGACACGATGTCTGCCGGCTCTGTGAATAAATGTGGAATATGTGTAGTTTAAAAACAGGGATCACCAACCCAAAGTGCTGCACCACAGTGGGCAGCATCCCGGCCAACTGGTCCATCGTCGGGTACTGGTACCTGTGAGAGAAAGGACACGACTGTGTGTGTAATCACTGCATTTAAAACCATCTCCTTTTTCTTACGCTCATGATGCATTCAAGACATTCACTAAATTATTCCCTTAATCATCATCATTAAAAGCCGAATCCCTACACGATGATGAACATGTACTGAACAATAAACATTTCATGGATTAAAGTGTTTGTCTGGTCATGTGCAAAAACCCTGCGTGCGTTTCCTACCCCTGTGGCAACTGTGACGCTCCAATCTGCTGTCCCGGGGCGTCGACGTGGCAAACCACAAAGTGCTTGGTGATCTCCTGCATGTCCTCATTATTGAAGAACGAGTTGAAGCACAGCTTGTCTGTAGGAGAGGAAATAAGCAGAGGTAGCGTGGTGTGAGAGGATAGAGAGATAAGGTGGAAGAAACATGAGGGGGAGGCGGGAAGAAAGCAAAGGGCACGGTAGGGAGGAGGAGGAGGGGAGGGTGGAGGGATGGGAGCAGAGGAATGTGATCACATTAAATATGCATCAGACTCAGAGGGGAACGTGAAGGTGGCCATCTGTACATCTGATCCCGTGCCAGAAGGAGAATGCAAAGACTCCTTCCAACAGATCTGATATGTCCTACAACCCTTATTCACCTCTATTTTTTTTTTTTACCAGAGAACCAAAAGTACTAATGAATCTATAAATTACTCTATAATGTGTTTTTTTTGTTTTTGTTTTGGGAAACACGAAGAAAGACGGATTCTGTTCAGACTGTCTAAATGAGAATGCTGTAACGTATTTTATGTGTGACTATGTACCAACTAGTTTAGTAAAAATCCGATGGAAAAATCTCAAGAAACTTGGTGCTGATGTCCACTCGCATACGCCATTGAGTTTTTGTAATTTAGGTTTCAAAGTGTGTGGTGACCTCTACCGGCTGTAGCAGTTATTTTGCCAGCAAAACAGGAAGTCAGAAGAAGCATAAAAAGCCAAAAGCCTGCATAGGCAGGAGGACGGGTGGAGGGTCGGGTCAAACAACAAACAGGACCTTCACTGAGGGGACCACTGTTTATGTACAGTGTGTATCAGCGGCCGGTACATTAGTACTTGAAGTAACAGAAGTAATATAGTTCCTTTAACCCAAACCACAATTTTTTCCTCAGCCTTGCCAAGAAGTTCTTTTGCCTAAACCTATCCAGACAGTGAGCATAAGACAAAGATCATGGCCGCAAAATGCAATGCAAGAAGCTGCTTGAGGTAATGCATTATTTAAAAATCGACAGAAATTTCCTGTCTCATTGCACTTATATGTATCTTTTCCACAAGTGGTCAAGAACTACGTTTTTGGAATCAACCCAAAAAAATAAAAATTTAAAATCCTCATCATAGATTTCTTTTGAGAGTGACTCACTGAGGATTTTAGAGCTCTTTTACCTGAACTAGTACAGAAAAGTCAGAAAATTTAATACTGAAATAGTTCCATTTTTAGAAGATGCCCTCCTCCCACTGGCTCTGCAGTTGGCCTACTTTGAGCACATGTGTGTCATACTCGGTGAAACCACGCAGCAACACTGTTTCCTCCTTGAGGCGCTGGCTGAGCAACGTTGATTAAATGGACCAATTAGCATGATAACTGGGCTGGACAGGAGAAGTGTTGGAAGCAGTAAAGGTGACCCACTAATCTTTGCCATGCTGGCGTCCATTTTTTTTATTTATATGGGCTAACATTAAAATACCGATGCTGCATGAGGATGCACGCTGAATCATCGGTCAGCGCTGCAGTCTGCACTCTCACTGACTCCATGACCTACTTTCTTTCTGTCACCCCTCAACAATTTCTTCTCCTCGATCTCTTTTCTACTTCTTAGATTGCTCTGCCTGCCTTCCCTTCTCTCTCTCGCACTTCTAAACTCTTTCTCTTCATTCTCATCCATTTTTGCTACTCCTTACTGTTCTCTTGTTCTGTCTACCTCTGTGTTTTTTAATCAGGGACCAGTGGACCACTTTGCCATCTGCAGATCGGGAGTCATTGTACCTGGAACAATGAACTCTCTCCCAATTTTCCCTCATGTCTTTATTCCAGTGCGGCTCCTTTCATCCCTTACATTTCTGCTCCATCCTGTGTGATTGTGCGCCACAGTCGAATGATTTAGTGACTGGCTATGAATACTAATAACCTCGCTGTTCTGCTGCAGCAGCAAAACACAGGTAATATTCTGTTTCGTCTATTATATTTTACATTATTAACAGTATTTTCCTTCTTTTTGCAGCATTTTTTTCGTATGAATCCTCATTTACCTGTGGGATGATTTATGCTTATCTTTCTCTAAGTGAGATGGTGATCAGCCAACAGATAACAGACAAAAAAGGAATTGGGCCAATGAAGGCCAGTGGGACAGACAACAAAAGCCAAATATCTGCAGCCAGCAGAGCCGTGGATCGGCTCCGCTCCGTGACACGCTATCCTCAAAAACCCCCCACCGTCCTCATCCCACCTCCACCCATCAAGGCTGCACCGCACCGCAGCGCTGACAGCCCCGCCCAGCCTCTCTCCGCAGGATGGGGATGTTTTTCTGACCTACATTTCATCGATGCCTCTCACACTCACCCTCTCATTTGCCTCCTCATCTCCTCCTCTCTTCTATTTTCGTCTGCTCTCATCACACTTCGAGACACAGCGGCTTCATTGTTTTGATTCTCTTTTCAACTCCTCTGTCTGTCTATCCTTCCTCTCCAGTACACAGGTTTACATCATTATCCCTGCCTTAATCAAATGATTGACCACTCAGCCTGCATTAAAAGCCAGCGTGTGACTCTGTGGAATGACACGAACGTCCCGATAGTCAACGCTTAGGTTTTAGAGCTTGAAAGGGTATTTGTGCATCATTTTTGTTATCCAACTAAATCCCGACAGGAAATCTCATGAAATTGATGTGATTTCATAACATCAAATTTAACCCCTCAGGTACAAGAAACGGCTTAATAACATCCTGATAAAACACACATACTGTATGTCTCTTTATAATAACCACCATTATCAAATCCTATGGTTAATTTATAGGTCATTAATGTTTGGTCAGTAGTTTTCTCACTGGTGACCCACAATGAAATACTTTATAAACCATTTATTAAGCAATTGTAAAGATTGATAAGTATATTCTAGGCTTTAATTGCAAAACAATTGCTTAATAAATGGTAAATGGTTGTTTTATAATTATTAGCATAGTCGTGATCTCCTGCCGCAGATGAAAAGCATCATTTCCTCCTGTAATGATGCAGCATGGAGGCCAATTATCACCTCTGATAAGTGCAGAAACACTCCTCTGACAAGCCGGGAACATCTGTCAAGCCACGCACACGCAGTCACACATTTTTTTTTTTGGATACTCACGGTTCAGTCCCACATCGTGGTAGGTGAGGATGGCAGGTTTGTTTCCCTTGGGTGCCCCGCGGATCACCACGTGCAGCATTCCATAAGGGGTCTCAATATCATGTTCCTGCGAAAAACACACAAACACACCCTCAGTCACCTGGTGGTTCACACACTGTCATCTGTTTTTGTAAGAACATTTACACCTGGATCCTTCCTGGGTAAACAGAAACCTCAGTGATTCATAATCTCAAGTGTTTCAAAATGTGGGACACGACACAACAATATGTCTGCAAGAGACACATTACTGCACCTGCTGGAAATTCAGACACATTCTGCTTTACCATTAACAGCCAATCAATGCAGCAGTGTTCCTCATTAATCACCAGCTTCATAGCCCTATGGCAGCTGTGCAGGGGCTCATTCGGATAACACGGTCTGTAATTAGTGTGGTCTATGACCACAGTGAATCCTGTCCCTGACAGTTAATTATTGGACATGGATTGACAAAATGTCAAATAAATGTAAGCGCAAAGTAAATGGCTATCCAAATTTCTTTGGCAAAAAGAGAAGGAAGGTTTGAATTTATGTGATAAAGTGACAATACTGAGGAGAATATGGTGGATAACGAGAGTCAATCTCCTCACAGCTAAAAAAGTCACTTCCATAAATGACTCAAAGACAAATTTAAATCAATAATAGATGGATTATACTGAAACCCTGAAGTATATCCAGAGCCACTAAAATACTGGAATCTTAACATGGGTGGATAAGAGTCTCACCTACATGGATCAGCTTTCTGAAATGTGTTGACTGTTATATTATTAATAATGTTTGTAAGTGTAAATTCTGACAACAATTTGGATATGTTAAAAAAAAGAAATTAGGAATGCCATAAATATGGGAGGAAACATTAGAAATTGGGCTTACAGTAGTAAAAAGCCAAACATGGGAAACGATTTAAATGGAAGCTCAAATTTACTACAATATATTAATTCATCTGACTGATATAAGAGAGCTTAATAGAGGCTTTTACCCACATACTCTGAACTGAAAACATTCACTTGATGCTAAACTCAGCACTCATTATCTTCTGTATCCTACCTGAGAACAAACCAGACATAATTGACATTGTCTATTCATTTTGCTTTTAATCACAGCAATAAGATTCACAGTGTTGTGGTTAAACTAAACCAAAACATAGGGTAATCATCTATTTACCTTTATAAGCCTCTACTGTAAAACAGATTAAACTGACTTACAATGTCACACAACATTTTCACATTAGTGTATCTGCTGTTCACAGTGAAATTAGCAAAAGTTCAAATACTATGCTACATACAAATGGATGAATGAAGAATGAACTATGAAGTTACATTCTCTTGTTTAACAGGGACATTTTAATAGGTTGGCAAACATGTTTCTCCTAACTTGGACAATGTATGTGTCTTTGTGTTTGTACATAGGTGTCTCTTGAAAAAAACACTAACTGTTTAAATAAATAGACTACTGCAAGTGTTCAGATTGTTTCCCTGATTATTTTTTTGTTCATACATTTTTTTGCATTTTTTAATTTGTTGGCATGAAGTGACCATAAAGGTCTCTAACATTTGGCTTGCCGTGTATCCAAACTCTTGTATAATGACCCACATTTTGTCTGGTCAGAGCCAAGCAAACTCAAAATGGAGGTAGGAGATATTTGTTACCATGAGCTGCGCAATGTAGGCGCGCACACACACACACACACACACACACAAACACACACACACACACACACACACACACACTGATGATGCTGGCTCTCCTGTGTATATACTTCAATTTAAACCACACAAACAGAGGTCTAACACACACTGACATCATTTCTGTCCCTTTCACACGTGAAAAAGATTTTGGCACACTCAGAAACGACCGCTCACCTGCCACTGTCAATCTGCAGCATCTCTCTATAGCCATAACAACAACAAGCATTCACTATAGAGTGATATGAATAACTCCCAATGACTCATGGTACAGAACCAAACAGCACATTTGGATGCAGCCAACTGCTAAAATTCTGCATAATCCCCTCTGCAGCAGATAGACGTGCAGCTAATTCAGCAAGATTATCTCTCTGTTATTTCAGCGTCAACATCGGTGTTATCTGCAATCAGCGTTTTAATTTGAGGCAGTTTGCAGCATCAGGGGCTTTGTTCACCATGTCTGTTTGCCGTGCCTGGTTTTTCTGGTGGATACAAGGAGACATTTCAGAGATCTCGATGACCTTCAGACATCCAGGAGGAAAATACAGAGAGGAAATTTACAATGTATCTCAGTTGACGTGGAAAAGCAGCATTCAAAATACGACAATTGGTGCACCACAGCAACATGACAAGAGGGATTTTGTGGATTTAACTGTGACCTGAGACCCGAAAAGCAGCTAGGAACACATGAAACACGCAAGATAAACCAGAAAAACACAAAGACACATCCTTCTTTCCTTTAATTCCTTTCCTCACACAAACACACACCTTTACTCATCTGTTTCAAGGTTGCCAAAATGGTTGGTACCGCAGGAGGATTAACACCTGCGCTACACACCCTTGCACACACACGCTCGCATGTTTATCTGCAGTGGTATGTGCATCAGAGCATGTTGGCGAGCGTAAGTGTGTCAGTGGGCCAGAGTCAAAGAGTGACCCATCATTTGACACTGACGCTGCAGTTTCCCCCTCTGAGCGCAGCACATAGACACAACAAGCTCCACATCAGCTTTGTCTTACAGCCACAGTTTGTTGACCGCCAGCAGAATTCATTCAGAATAACATTACATTATTTTTCAAAGAAATATGAATATTTAGAGGCAGCTGGAAAAAAACATAATCAGTTTGCAAAAAAGACATTTATTCTGACGTAGTTGACGCCAGATCGAAAAACAGTAATTCACCACCACCACCGCGCTCAGGTACAGTGTGCATCCCTCCACTACACACTCCTCCCTGCCACTCACCCCGTCCCAGCACTCAGGCATGGCTCCACAGTAACTGTTCTCTCAGCCAACAAAGAAGAGGAAGAAGAGGAGTGTGCAGACGGGCAGTCGAGCGGCCAGACCTCTCCTGTTTTAAGGGACTAGGTCCTGGTGAGCACCCGCTGTAAGGTGGACAGTTGGATGGTGGAAGCTGCAGGCTGCTGCAGTGTCTTTGTCTGTTCTGCACTACTCCCACCCAGACTCTTTAGCGCCAAGCTGCAGCCCTCCTCCCCCCCTCCCTCCCTCCTCTTCTCCTCACGCTCTATAGGCAGCTGAGGCAGGGTGTGGGGCAGGCTGCAGACGATTTGCTCAAACTGCTTCCTCCCCTGCACAGGATTGGCTGCTTGTCTTGTCAGTCTTCAGTCTCTCTCATCAGCACCACTGCTTCAATTTGGATCTGTTTCTTCATCCCTGTCTTTCTGTTTTTTTTTTACCTCATCGACCTTGTTATGTTCCAGCCTGTTCTTGACAAGAACAAGACGGCTACTGCTCATGAATGAGCTGTATTGAGGTCAAGTCTTTTAATGACAAATATTAGGAGACCTGTAAGTCTGCAGTTAGCCTGGAGACAACATGTTATCCAGCGATAATTAAGACTCAAAGGAGAATCACGCCTTGATATTGAAACAACCTCTCAGCTTCTGTAAAACTCTGTGGCTGGAGTGGAGTGGCTTCAGATTGTAAAAGACTAGGAGACATTAACACATCACTTATTTAAAGGGTAACTACACAACTTTACACATTAAGTGTTTATAGGTCATGGGTATCATACTCCGTATGTGATCAACCTAGCATAAAGCCTTCTGTGGCTCCAGAGGAAGCTGCGTGTAATCTGAGAAACATTTGAAAACACTCAAAGCCTATGAACTATTATAAAAAACAAATGATCACCTTTTCATTCCACCTATTCTTCATCCGTGTGATTCCTGATTTAGAGGCTGAGAGACATCAATACAGGCAATTTATCAGATTTCAGATTCTTCTGGGGTCATACACAGCTTTACACTACTTTTTTCAGCCATGCAGTACTCCCCAGGAACTGTTATCACACAAATATGTGTACAATTTGTTGAGTTTTCCTAATACAGGTGAAATTCTGAAATATCTATTAATATCAGTGTGGTCTTAAGGTAGAGGAAAGGTCATTCCACAAAAAAAAAATCTCATCAGGTTTAACTTTGGTGAACAACAATTATACTTAATTTTGAGGGAAGACAGAATGTTCAACCTGTCTGTAAACCACTGTAAACTCTGTGGTACATGTGTCTCATTAATCAACATATAAGTGTGCAGCGTGGGCTGCATAACACTATCGGAACCTGACCAAGTCCTAGACAGCAGCAACCAATCCAAACTCAACCTCGACAAACAGGCTTGTGTTTCCTTACATCCGAACCCGACTTGAGCTCAGCACAGTCACTGTAAGCTGAATGACAGATTGCTGCCTGGACAGTAACAAATAGTCTCTGTGTTGCATTCAAAGTGTTTTTATATTTCTTGATTTTTTCACTTTATTTTCATGAAAAACCATGTGAATTGACGTGATCAAACCTCATTCATGCTCTAGTATATATTTAGCTGCTATTATATTCTATATAATTTCTCATCTGACT
Source organism: Diplodus sargus (assembly GCA_903131615.1). Lineage (NCBI taxonomy): Eukaryota > Metazoa > Chordata > Actinopteri > Spariformes > Sparidae > Diplodus > Diplodus sargus. The sequence continues at coordinate 166,189 of CAEMYA010000153.1, read as the reverse complement.
TTCTGTAGTTTATCATTTTATGATTAGGTGTTGTTTTTGCCTGGTCTCTCTGCCAGAATAATTTTCCAATCTCAATATTTGTTAGATAACTTTAAGGTCAAAATTGTACATTTGACTGCATTATTTAATGGTGGGCCTCAGCGCTGTACCTCTAGGTATGGTTAGCTCTGGTGAGTTTTTGAGTTGTAGATGATTGTAGGCCTCCACCTACAAGTACCTCACTTGTGACACTCTGTAAAACAAAACAATAAAAACTGACCCACTCATATGGAAATAAAACTGACAGCAGTTCATGAGAAGTGTTCTTGAGCTCATGTCGTAATATACTCAATACAATCGTGTATTTCACAAAGGGGTGAACCTAAACACATCCTTGTTTGTGCCACTGAGTCTTTCAAGGATGCTCAATCCTGAGTTAAAACTCAAGAGGGATTTGCAAACTATTGAATTTTAATTTAATTTTGTTTTAAACAGCGTCCCAGCCTTCTCAGATTCGGGGTTGTAGATCAAAAGAGGAGGACAAAGGAGAAATGTATCAAATTGTATCAACCATTTTGGCAAACAAATATTTTGCCATCACCTCCTGAAGTCCACTGTCATAGATACTATATACATGCAAATACCACATAGCCTGCTTCTGTTTTGTTGGAGTAAAGCGTCAACATGGCCGCCATATTTGTACAGAGAAGCTACGCTCTCTATACTACTATAGTATTACTAATAGCCACGCCAATTTTAACTCTGTTTGAATTGTGACAAATGCCAATGTACAGGGTATATTGTTTAATTATAGAGTTGTTTTTATCCTTTTGCATGCAAAAATAATTGCCTTTCTCTGCCAAACTTTCAACTCTGATGAACTTTCCAGGATGCTCATTTTGCGGTCTAACAAGCAGCTTTTACATTCAGAAGTATATTTCGACTTAATCACAACAGAAAAGACGAAATAAGATATTGATGCCCACTAAAGGCTGAGAAGTGTACGTGCATATTCACATAACTGTAATGGTGTGACAGCTATTATGCTGACTGCAGCACACACACACACACACACACACACACACACACACACACACACACACACACACACACACACACACACACACACACACACACCAGAGTCTCCCGGCTCATTGTTCTGCTACTTCAACCCCGTCTCTCCCCCTTTTCTCTCCATCTATCCCCCCTTTCCTGTTGACAGAACACTCAGCATGCTGACTCAACTTGAAATGCCACTTTTTGCTTGGCCTCCCTTCCTCTCTCTCTCTCTCTCTCTGACTTTGTCCCCCTCTCCTCCACAGAAGCAATGAACCCCCTCTCCCTGCTGACTCTGTGTCCCTCCACCTACTTTAAACATACTATCTCTGCCAGCAAGCATTTGAAGAGCAATGAGAGTCTGAACAAATTTTAGAAATCAGAAAGATATTAGTCATCCCAGACTGTACTAACTCACATTGGCCCTCCCTGTTCATGTCGGGGATTTTCTTGAAAACATTTCCGATTCAAACAAATTCATGGGACCTTGCAAGATCCTATAGCTGTACTCTAAATCATATTTTCAATTGTGAATTTCTTATGAAAACATCTATGAAACCCTATTCATTGAAATAATTTTTGCAGAAACTACAATTGTCGTATGGACATATTTTTGTCACATACAGAAGTTCGCTGGCCTTTTCATTCCCTGATGAATATACCTTCAGAGCTGAAAAATCCACTTTCTAAGTCATTTTGACTGCATATTTTCCCAAGAATAATTCATTTAATTTCTGGGAATACTGTTCATGTTAAAGTGTTAATATTTATTGCAGATATATTACCATTTTTTATATTACCATTTTTTATGCGATTCCATCATTTAAATTCTAAATTCTCATATTCTGGCTGTAATACTCAAATCAGTTGATCTATCTCATAGCTACATATTTCACAAATGACACCTTGTAATGTAATATTCATCAATTAAAGTTCCAAGACATGAACATGGAAAAGGTATAAAATCTGAGTGTGTTAGCTTGGAATCACCTGTTTATATCCAGATTCAACAAAAGAGAGTCAGCGTCAGTGTGGCTGATGACTCACTATGCAGAGCTGTGACACTCAGCCCCCACCACCCAGAGACACTGTCACACCTTTCAGTATTTACACCTCTCCTTTTTTGATCATGATTTAAATGTCATATATTGCACTTTTAATTAAATGCAAGTCTTGTTGCATTTATACAACAGCTTTATCATATATTCATTCATAGTGTGTACACTTGTAAACAGACTTTGAGGTTTAAAATTGTTGGCGCTCTCCCTTCAGCTGTTTCTGTATACCCAGTAAACCACAGCACATTACACTCTTTTCAGAGTTTGACAACATATGATGTCTGTAAAGCAGAACAGCAGTCAGACACAGTGACTTTATCTCTCTGTCTGTCTGTGTGTGTATGCTTCACATATCTCTGCAGATCAGGATCAGACTGACCTGAGATTTTCAACATGGCTGCTGCGCGGTTTAAGGGTGTGCAACGTTGGATTTGTTTGGACTGCAATGATACTGTTAATAAATTATTTCATAAATGATTTACGAATTCCGCTAGTATTGTCAGCCATAGCCACCATAGCCACCATAGCCACGTGCGCACCAGAGTCAATCACTGCAGAGCCCACACCCAAGACACACCTTAAGAAACAAGCGGATTTATATCTGCAGCGGCGCGAGCTGGACTGGGATTTTGCCGGCGGTTCGGTCCCGTTCTGTGCATTTAAACTGACTGTTGTGGATAAATAAGACTAAACGACTCCGGACAGAGTCTGGTCGGGTCTGAGGAGATCCGGATACGCGAGGACAACAAACCGGAATCAGAATCTGTGGATGTTGATGTTGTGTAGCTAGCTGCTAGCCCACCCCGACGCCCCACCTCCTGAGTCGATGGACGCACCGGCGCATCCAAAACCGGACTTACGATAAATAATGTCCATCATGCTTTTTCGCAAACATTGCCGTCACGTTTGCTTTGTGTCTGGTGCAGGAAGAAACAGTAAAAACGGGCTTTTGTCACGAAAGTGTCCACAAGCAGGAAGTGTTTGCAAGCAAAAAAACACGTTCCTATTGGTGGAAAAAGGCACCACACCAGCCAATCACAACATTATGGCAAAACACGTGATTTGGTTGCTGAGTCAAAACAATGAGGAGACTGCTGAATGTGGAGCAGATAGTGCAGCTCTTCATTGAGCTGAGGGAGCCCTGAGCCTGATGCATTGCCTGCATTTAAATGTAAATAGTTACACATAACTTTGTAAATTTCAAAAACTCATGCACAAATTTTGCAAACAACAATTTATTTTTGCATTATAAGTAATAAAATTGGTTCATTAAACATATTTGTGGTTTTCACATTAAAAAATCTAACTTTATCCTACTCTGAGTTATGAAAACATAACTGTACAGTCATACATGTGAGGTTGTGCTGAAAATAATGACGCCAAGCAAGGCAAGGTAAATAGTTTTTAAGGTGAAATATAATGGTAAAATCAAAAGTAGTCAAAAACAGCCAATTATATTCCAGACGTCCCACCTTCAAACACAACCTCATTTGGCCATCATGAAAAAGCTACTTAACCTCCCACTTTTCTATCGGAATACATGCTTCCTACAGGCATTGCACTAGTATTCACTAATTAGACATGCATGTCATGTCTACCACTGAAGGTTTTGATCAAAACAAAACAAACAAAGCTGCTCAGAGCCAGCCAGGTCTGCGCCGATCCAGACCTCATGGAGACCTACAATCACTTTGAATTCAGAGATTACTTTCTAAGTGTATTTATCTTCACTCCCATTTATCAAACCGACTGCAGCAGTGGTCTTCAGAGGTGACCTCCAATGTTGGCTGTTTATGTTCCGTAATGTTTACTGCCAGCTGGTGCTGGAGGGGAAATGTACTTTATTTCATGACCGTAATGTCACAGAGAGGAGAGGGGAAAGACAAGAGAGAGAACTGGAGTCTCTAGTGAGTGCTGAGTCTAGTGAGAGGTTGACCTGAATTCAAACACACACATACTTACATCAATGCATGCTGTCACTCACTAACTTGTGCCTAATGTACAGAAAAGTAAATTGCCTGTTTGAGGCGAATAAACACACAAAAGTAATGTTACTGAAAATAAAAATGAACGACCGCAGTCAAACCTACCTAACACACATTAAAAAAACACTATTGCTGCAATCTATCTGATGTATGTGTGCACAAGTATGTTGGCAGAGAGGCATATCAATACAATGCAAAGCCGCTGAGATGAACACAGGATTAAAGAGTCTTACAACCTTGGTTTTCTTGACTCATCAGTTTAAGAGGGACACGCAGCAACATCAGACATTCTCACATGGAGCTGATTGGATTTATGAAACCATAATGAATCTCAGTAAGATCTAAACTTGGCTGAATGTGAGGAGTTGTCTGTGCAGATTTACAGATAAGCACACTGCTTAAAGCATCTCCTCCTAACCTCAACTGAAAAGTCGCAGGCTTTTATGTCTTCACAACTGTAATTGATGATGCATTCCGCTGAAGTTGCTTCAACTAACAACCAATAAACTTCCTCAGTCTGGTGTGCTGCCTGCTTCAGTTCTCTAGCATAACCAGAAACAATCTCAATTTGATCTTGCCATCCTCTGCAGGATAAGATCATGTTCTCATCAAGGTTTTATAAATACCTACATGACTGAAGTCACCAGTCAAGGTGTCAAAGAGTTCTTTAATGGGAGGACTGAAAAAAAAAATAGAAAAAAGGGGGGATATTGCGCACATCCAAACTCAGCTTGCTACAGGTGCAGGACTAAAGTATTCCCTGACTCACTGAGGGTGGATTAAATATATTTTCCTTAAGAATATAGAATAAGAGCTTTTCATGATCTATGCACCTTATACAGTTTAGTTGAACACACATGGATGTCTCTAAAAAGGTATCAAATACTTCAGGAATTCATTCTATAAATAAGGTGGAGGCAGGCAGCCCAATGAGCAGCAACAACACTCTCCATCAAATGCAGTGTCACTGTCTTAGGACTTAAAGTGTGAGTTTGAAGTGCGAAATGGAGGTGTTTCATGAGAATGGTTTCATCACTCCTGTCTGACAATCAGCACGTCTGACTAAAATAAACGAGCAAACTAGTTAGATGTGTGAAAATCAACTTTTGAAAAAGGAAAGGGAAAAAAAATATCCAGAAGACTTGTCGAACTGATGCCATACTCGTTCATGCAATTAGCAAAACAAAACACTGTAATGTTCAGGTGCTTGAGTTTAACTCTAAAACTGAAGTAAAATATCTAATTATTGCACATTCATGGTGGCATAGTACTCAGTATTCAAATGTTATCAGTATAGATGAATACAAATATCAGGCGATAAAGCTATGGCCACAGTATTTTTAGAGCAGTTCAAAAATGTTGCATCGTCACCATCATCAGTGTTGCATTGCTGTGACCACCATTACCCATCTAATTTAACAATGTGGCTCTTCCATTCTTTACTAACAGGGGAATGAAAGGTTGTTTTCTGTGAATCTTTCGTAAAGTGGATATTTCATGACATCTCAGCCTCAACTTTTCAGGCTCAGCACACTCCCATTCATGCACTGCTCAGGTTAGCATGTTAGCAAACATTACTGTTAACACATAACTAAAGACAGGATGATTTTATAATCATCATTCATCATATTTGGTCAGAAATCACTAAATGAATCCCAATAAAATCATATTTAAAACTTGACCTGGTAAAGAACAGGTGGCTTCATTCCATGTAAGTGTCTCCATGTAAGCATGCACAAAAGCAGGAGTGGTGGGCCAACACCTAAAATGAAGTTTTTATTATCTTTCCAAACAAAAAGGTCTGGAAGAGTTGTTTTACTGGCTTTGTTCAGCTCAATTAATGTTTGAGTTTTTGTTATAAGCCACTCTTTCACTTCAGCTGTTTTCTCTCTGAGGTTAACACAAGCTGAAAATTGATTTTTCAGGGACATTAAACGTCATCACGCTTGGTTTATAGCATTTACAGGCGGATCGTGGTTGCAAACTATCCAAACCAAACTTTCCAACTTGTCCATTGACCTATTTATAGTAGTAAAGTGTGTGTTGTACAGGGCTAGGGTCTTCATGGAGTACGTGTATATGCTAATGTTAGCTTTTAACTCCTGGTGATTGCTTTTATGCCTCAAAAATGATAAAAGTTGCGTGTGTGCCATGGCAATGCTAACTTTCAGGTTAGCCGACAATAATACGCCATCCCTACAGTAGTCTATTACAAAGCCAGAATGAGTTGCCGTGGTTTAAACAAACAAAAAGAAAAATCAACAAAGCTGAGCTTGAGGTGTCCTAAAACTGCCACTTCAGTCCTAAGAAATATGGCACACCTTGAAACTCCAACGTGTGGGTGACCAGTACAAACACTGCAAGTTTTAAAAGCTTTTTTTTGAGCCAAGTAACTACTGAGACATTGTTGCTACTCAGGCAAGCTATCATTTTCCATCCATCTGTTCATTATCTTAACTTGTCCTGAGCAGGGTCACTTGGGGCTAGTGCCTACCCTAGCAATAACTGGGTGAAAGGCAGGTACACCCTGGAAGAGTCAGATGACTCACAGAAAGACATTCAAACTTACAATCACTCATATGGGCATGTGAGAGTTCCCTGTTACCAACCAGGATGCATTTAGAATCCACACAGAAAAGGCCTCAACTGGATAGTGTCTCCAAACCAGTGACCCTTTCTATATAACAAAGGACTCCACCATCCTGTTGTTCTTTCTTAAAATATTTTTATGATCTCCATTCTGTAACCAGACAAACAAAGAAAGATGAAGGACGATAGACAGCTTGAACACAAAAGACGAAACACGTTGATAAGAGAGGAGAAAGAGAGAGAGACAGGCTGATTCTCAACATAGCAGCTGTGTGCTCATAAGTTCATACCTTCCAATCCCCCACCGGCATCAGCTGTTCACAGCTCTCCTGCAGAGAAAGATAAGCAGAGATGGGAGACAGAGAGGAAAAAAAGTTAAAATTGGAAGGAGATAAGTAGTGTGAACTTACACACATATTCCTCACACAGAGGGTGCATCCACTGTTGGTGCTGAAGTCTGTTTGACTTACAGAAGAGCAGCACAGGCTGTGCACTGTAGGTCCAAACCACAGAAACAGAAAATCAGTTTCCCACAAGCAACTTAGCAAAAGTATATCTTGTTCAACTGTCCCTGAACATGCACACAAATGTATGCTTCATATTAGAATGTAGATTTATTTAGAATATATTTCTCCCTTAACAAGCACAAAAATCCTATAAATGCATACTATATATACTATATGCATTCTAACTTTATTAAAGGAATACTCCATCTATTAAGTAGTGCACTGCATTAAGTTTGGATATGCACAAGAGACATCATTTTAAAGGAAAGGCAATTGATGCAATAGAGGCTGACACAGCCTGACCTTTACCCTCTATCATGCAAAAAGTAAATGTTGACTTTAAGTATTAAAATTATATACAAATTTTCCTACAAAAAAAATAAAAAGTGATCAGAGTTGTAAGCATACGTGTGAGGTCTTAGCTTCAGAGTTGTGAGGTTGTTTAAATTGTGGGTTGTTGACCCAACGACTCTGTAAGGACACTCCCACACAGAGTTTAAAAGCCTGTGACTTGTCTCCAGTTAGTTAGAATTGAAGAAGCCTGTCCAGCTGCCTACAATACAGCACTTATAACTACCGTGACCTGGATGGCTGAGAACCTTCAACAAATACTGCAGTAGATTATAGCTGCATTTATGAGACCCTAATAAACACCCATATATTAATTTTATACTACCAGTTTAAGACACCGACTGTCTGTTCAAGTGTTTTGTTTTCACCAAACCCTGATGCCTGATGATTTCCCTAATGTTACTTGATGATTACTATCAAGGGTTCATTCGTACCTGTGTACCTTGTATTTTGACTACCACCAGAGCCATAGAAGACATGATACAACTGCTTTCATACTGATGGGTAAAATTGATGAAGTACCCTTTTAAAATTGGTAAATGCCAAATGCACCTGTTATTCCAGCTTATCTCATTCTAGAGAGTCAGTTAAGATCATTTACTCAAGTGCAAGTGGGAGACTGGGAACAAATCAGCAGTAAACAGTAGGGGAAGATGGTGTTTTATAATACAGGATGAGGGAGAGTGCAACAACCAGATTCCCCCTGCAGCAAGCCACCTCAACAGTCATCTACAGCTGTAAACAGTGATGAGCTGGGGCACAACATCAGGGCATATTTTTTTATTTTTTTGTCATCCGGTCACAGCAGCTAGGGAAACTCCCTGTGAGCCACTCTGACTTAACTGCCAAAATAGATTAAAGATTTCTAAGACACTGACTGTCAACAAGCTGGCTTCAGTAGAAGTGACAGCTGTGCCAGCACGAGTCAAAAATGTTCAGTATCCGGACACACTGGATTTGGGCAAAATATTTTTGGATACAAGTCTTGAAAAAAATATGTTTTAGCTTGCAGTGCTCACTTTTTGAGGAATCTGGTCCTGACACTGCATCGAAGAAGAGATGTACTGACATAAAACAGGTTGCTCCGTATGACATAATACATACTGATGTGCTGGAAAATGACACATGATTAAGAGAAACATTTGTACGTTTGTTATTTTTCAACACAGCAGTCAAAGTGTACCTTTCTTAACCTGTGTTATTTCAGCACATGTCATTTAAGAACTTATTCCTGCTCTGCTGCCTTTCTAAGGCACAGAGCAGAGCAGGAACATCTGCAAATCTGAACCAAGAAATTAAGGACATGCACATGAGGTTAGTCAGAACTGTCAGACAGATGGTTTCCACACTGCTTCCTTGTTAAACATGCACAAGTAAGGTCTTAGTTTGTGAGTTCATGTGGGGATTTCTGAAGATATTTCTGAAAGAAAATATGACAGGATTAAAGATGGACACCGTACATATAAAGTTACAGGAACAGTGGTGGATTAATGCAAGGGAAAAGAGTAAAGAAAGTTACAAAGTTACATGTCACACAAAGTTATTATCAGTGAAGACCGGAAAAGAAAGGACAGGAGAACTCTCTAATGAGTGAACAGTCAGGTCAGGGACACACCTATAGAGAGATAGAGAGTCACTAAAAACAACAGGAGCTGAAGCTGCCCTATAAGAATATGACAACTTCAAATAATATTGACTGTACAGTATGCAACTGTGTCTTTACCTGAGCAGCTGAAGATGTGAGGAGGAAGAAATCAAACTGATTTCTCATCTCCACTGAAATGTGAAACTTAAAGGGAAGCTTCAATTCCTGAGGATTTCATGCAAATGGCTCATTGTTTTCAAAGGAAGCAGAGACTACAGTACGGTGGTCGGACCAGCAGGTGGCACTCTTCTCTTTCTTATAACTAGCACACAGTGATGCTGCATGTAGGGGATGTGCAGCAGCTGAGCTCAGTGAGAAGGGAGAGCACTCTTCAGATAGTGGCATCTATGGTTGGCTTGTATCATTTTGGAAAAATGGATCCTATTCTTAGAGAGACATTCTACACTGACACGACGGCTCTGCTGTGGAGATGTTTTGGACTGAGTAACATTTGGTTTGCCACTGTGATCTGTTTCTACTGTCGCTTATCTCAGAGTCTCAGTGTCTGGGGGCTGCTTTCAAGAGTGTAGATTTTGGCCCAGATTTTAGGCTTTTCAAAGCACAATTACCTTGGCTCTAATTTTAATTCATCAGGTCCAGGAGGATCAGTGGACTGACTTGATTAAGTCTGATCCTAGAGATGCTATGAATGAAGATGCCCAGAGGGGCAAAATAACTTGTTTTCTAGCAAAATAACCAATAGCATGTTTGCTATAGGCTTCGATATTGCCACAAAGTTGGAATAACATGCATAGAAAACAACTGTAGTTATTAGGATATTAATATTTGATATTTACAATACATTATGTATATGTATATATATATATATATATATATATATATATATATATATATATACACACACATGGTGCAGTATAAAAAGTATTCACCCCTCAGATGTTTTCCTCTTGTATTGCATTTATAAATGGAGAATTTACACAGAAGGCCCTTTTATGCCAAAGTGAAAACAGAGTACTATATGGTAACACCACCATAATTAAAAATAGAAAATGTACAATAAGTGACTGCACAAATATTCAACCCCTTTAAAGTGACTGAGCGAATTCAACAGCAGTCCAGTCAGTTGGTGGTAGTAGTCTCACAATTAGTGAAATGGAGTTCACCTGAGTGTAGTGAATGTCTGTCAAGTGATGGTAGCACAAAAACACCTGTTTCTGAAGGTCCAGTCACTGGTTAATCAGTGTTCCTGGATACAATTACATCATGGAGACCACTGCAAACAGCTCCATGAAAAGATTACTGAAAAGTATAAGTAAGGGGATGGATACAAAAGCATTTCCAAGTCAAGAACATCTACCGAAGTTCAGTTAAATCCATCATTAAGAAATGGGGGAATTATGGCACGTGTAAATCTGCCTGGAGCAGGCGGTCCTCACAAACTGATTGACTGCAAGAAACGGACTAGTGAGGGAGGCTCCCAAGACCCCTATGATTCCTTGTATCCTAGAGCCACTGATTGAGCTTTGGCAGGGCAGCATCCTTCCATTTGAGAATTTCAGAACTGAGCCAGATAGCTTAACCTTGATCCCTATGAACTATCTTAAATTGCATTAGGCAGTGTCTTGCACAAAATAATGAATTGTGTACTGATGTTAGAATAGAGTCCCATTGACCATCAGATTGTCTAAGGCTTATGGCCTGTTCCCAGGCTGTTTTTATCTTATCCAGAGATTAATCTGCCAGCATGGACATTTTTTGGTAAAATATGGATAATGTGCCTTTAGATAGTGGGCCAAAAGAAAGACATATGTCAATAGGGTTAGAAGCTGGTTCTTCAGGAAACTAGGTGAAGTGGAACATGCATAATGTCTGATCTACAAATAATGTAAGAAATGTGCTTTTAGTAACTTATACCTATCCAACAATTGCTTGGATGAAATAAAATATTTGTCTTTGAACAGAGGGGGCAGCTGTGGCTCAGGAATGCAGGGGCGGCTGTGGCTCAAGGGAAGAGCCAGCTACTTGTTATCGGAAGGTCGCTGGTTCAGTTCCCCTGGTCTGCATGTTGAAGTGTCCTTGGGCAAGATACTGAACCCCAAAACTGCTCCTGATGTGCTGGTCAGCACTACTGTAAGTTGTAACTTTGGATTAAGTGTTATGTTGATTTAAATAACTTATCAAAACTGAGTTATGTTGAGATGGGACAAAGAAATAGTTAATGGAGACTGGGCTCAAAAGAGAAAAGTCTCTGTAGAGGTTATCCTGACCTAAGCCCAAATTTTCAGGGTTGCCTATTGGTATGTTTAAAGGGTGGTGCACAGAGGAAAGCTGGAAGTGAAACCTCCTCACCTGATTTTGACTCTGGAGATGTCCATTCAAGTAAGGGGGATCACTGCTGTAATGACATTCTTACACACGTTTTTTTCAGAAAAGATTCTTAAATTGCTGTGTGACTGCTACTCTCAGATGAGAGTCTTTCTCTCTTGTCTTTCTTCAATTTGAAACGGTATATCACTATTTTTTATTGCTTATTGGAAGCAGTTTTATTTTGCGCATGTTCATCTTATATCCCGATATGGAACCGAACTGAGAGAAAGTGCTGCTGGCAAAGTTGCTGGGTCTGAGACATAGTGGAAGATCATCTGCATGTAGAGATAATTTGTGTTCCAGACCATTACTTTAGATACAGGCAATATCTACATTACTACGTGGAGCAATAGCAAGGGCTCAGTAGCTAAGTCAAAGAGGATTAGGATTGGTGGACATCCTTGGCGAGTTCTGCGCGCAAGGGCAATAGGTTGCGAGAATGAACCGTTAGTTTTAACAGTTGCGGTGGGAGATGTGTATAGCAATTTTATCCAAGACTGCAAATAAATACCTCCACTTGACTCAATCAGATACCTATATGGTGTCTATGGCTACAATATATTCAGGAACTTTTTCAGAGGGTTGGTAAAACATGATGAAAAGGCATTGGACACTGAAAAAGGGATGTCAGGCCTGAACAAAGCTGATCTGATCAGTAGATGTTGTTTGTGAGATGATGTCCTCTAATCTGTGTGCCAAGACCATTGCGAGGATCTTAGCATCTTACATCTCCATTTTCTGTATGAATACCTGTTTAGTCCTTTGCCCTTTTAGGAGATTAGCTAATAGTTCACCGTCTTTTCCCCATGTCCATAGAATGTACTGTTGCTCTTTAGTAGTCTGTTTTGCATTTGATGAGTATTTAGAAGTGGTCTCCCATCGTGGTCTCCCACCAATGTGAAGTTTGTCTCCCTTCATCTTTGGTCATGATACGTAGCCTCTCTGGATATAGGAGAGAGGCTACGTTAAGACCCCGTTTGTACAGAGTGGACATCACCTCCCGGTATGCCGTGCATTGTTATGTGACTTCGGGACAGTAATCTTTGAAGATCATCACTGGCTTCCCTTGGTAGAACAGACCACCTCTTCTCTTTCTGGCCTATTGAATGATTCCTTAACCTTGTAGCTATGGACACATGTGATTATTGCTCTTGGCCTTGCCTCTGGAGCTGGTTTAGCAGATAGGGTTCTGTGGGCTCGAGCGATGTCCGGAGATCAAGGGAGGAATCCCGGGGACAATCAACTGACTCAAGTACTACTTCTCTAATGTGTTTACGGCGGCTGTGTGACTCAAGATCGATATGTTAGCCTTTAGCTTGCTATATTTATCTTCCATGGCTGCATGTTTAGCCTCCATCCATTTTATCACTTTTCCGAGTCACTTGTTCCTCCAGGGAGGTCAGGCAATGTCCATGGTTTGTGACTGCTACCTGCACACAGTCCAGCTTAACATCAAGTGTTGTTGTGGCCAACTTTAATCCCATGGAGAGGGCTGCTCTCTTCTAGTAGCTTGATCAGTGCACCTATGTTAGCAACTGGGGCAGCTGTGATGGCATCGTCCTTATTGGCCTCCTTTTTGACTTTCTGAGACATTCCAAGGTTATCTTGGCATGAAAAAGCTTGTACTAGACAAACAGAATTAAATGCTATCACATTTCACTTTGCTATGTTTAAAAAAAGGCTATGCAATTAGGTTGTGTTTGAAACATTGTGGGAGCCTGAGGAACACACATCTACCTCTCTCCCATGATTTTCTCTTCACCTATGACTTCTCTGAAGGAGTTGAAAGTTTCAGCAGCTGACATGAGAGGGTCTCTGTATACAACAACTGACTTGAAGGGGGTGAACACTTATGCAATCACTTATTTCACATTATACATTTGTAATTAATTGACATTACTTTGTAGAAATCTGTTTTCACTTTGACATAAAAGAGTCTTTGTGCAAGGATTCAATTTATAAAAGCAATATATATACATAAAAAATGTACTGTTAGACTGCGATAGAAGATTTACTTTGAGTAGTCACAAGATTACATGCCAATATATCAGTAATATTAATCAATTCAATGTTCAATCTGTTGCACTAGGAGTACCTACTTTATGTACTTCTGTATAATTTACTGATAATAATGTTGTATTTATACATATTAGATTTTACAAGCAGGACTTTTACTTGAAAGGCATTTTTCCTTATTTACAGTATATTTAGATTTTTGTTAATTTGACTTACTAAATGATTCATTCTTCCTTATCTTCCTTTTGTGATATGTACAGCCTACAGCTTTACTGCAGTACCACTGCGCAGACACTGTGTGTCCTCTAGCAGCACTTACCAGCAGTTTGTATTGGTCACGCTAGTGTAGATACAACTGAAAACTAAAATTATGTGCAGGTCCTCTGGAAAGCTTTGATTTTATTTTTATTTATTTCTATTCTGGTTTAATGATTCCATTCTGTATTTTGAACAGTTTTCCACTCAGCTGAACGCTGTGTTTCCCTGTTGGCTGTGTGTGTTTGATTCAATATTCTAGCAGTCACATGTTTCCGCTTGTCCTGGTTGTTCTGGTAGTTACCGGGATGACCCCGCTGGTCCGACGGCGGGTCTGGCGGAGCCAGTGCCGTGCGATGACATGCCAGCGGTGAGTGGGGCGGCTGGGGGGAGGGGGTTGGTTAGGGGGCACGGGGCTGGCGGGGCTTGCGGGGCGCGGTAACCCCCCCGATGCCTCCTCTCCTTTATCCTGCTGTGTTGGAGAGACAAAGCAGCAACATAGTAAACATACAAATGCGTCACAATTCATGTATGATTCACTTTCTGATGCAGAAAATGATCTCAGAAATGCACCCAGTAATCCTCTAAACCTTTAAAGCTCCTAAGAAGAGTCTCTTTGATTCATTTGTATTCCAGCGTCAGCAGAAAGGTCAAACTGAAGATGTGTAGCATTCCTTTAACAGGAACAGAGCTTGTGGGGAGAAACCTGATGGATCAGACTGTCCACACAAGTCTAGGCCAGGACGATGGTGTATTCATGATACACAGGAAACACATGAAATTAATGTGAGCTTCTGGGTGTAAAAGGCTTAAGTATATGTTATTTCCAGGGCTGGATCTTAGCTACAAGTCAAATTTTTCATATTTAATTAATTCAGTTATTCCAATTACATTTTCATAAATTATAATTCCCACCATGGTGGTCTAAGTGCTCTCAGTGCAACAAACAGAAATTTATTGTAGAGAAATACTGAATCATTTATTTAATTATCAGATACTCCATTTTAAATATATGGTGCCTAAAAATCTTCCTATTACATATTAACTGTGTTGCTTGATTAATAATGTTTAATCAGGTTGCTAAAAATCCCAATATTATAAGAAAAAATGCAGGACTAGACCTCAGGTTCCTTAATAGTAATCAACGTATATCCATGGTTACTTTGAATCATTGTTAACTGTATTTAAGGTACCCTGTGTTTTTCTTCACTGCCTTTGCTGTGCTTTGCTATATTTGATGGTGTATGGAGTGCCACAGGAACAAGTCCTTAACCTGGATATAAGTTAGCATTTTTGCACTTTCATAGTGGACTCTGGTCTGTAACACACACAAGATTTTCATGCTTGTTTCTACAACATAAAATCCATCAGTAAATATCCCACATGTGAATGTTAAAGCGTTTATGTGTCTTCAAAAAGGCGGTTGCTAACAGGTGGCTAATGAGAGTACAGAGGTTTACAGGAATACTTAGTGTAATCACTAAACACAGAGATTCATCTACTCACTAGTCTGTCTTTACAGGCAGACTTTAGTTGGAAACTTTTCTAACTTTACAACTTGTAGATGGATCAAGTTATTGTAAAGTGTGTCTGGTATAGTGTTGTACGAAGCTTAGTGGTGGTGACATGCAACTGTGATGCCTAAAGCCTAACATTAGGCTACATCAGTTGCATTTACTCTTCAAAGGATCATCTTGCTGAATAAAATGTGCAAGTATCATGAACTTGTGTTTGCCACCGACCTTATTTTTTGCAATAATCCTAAATCCAATTCAATAATCTCGTCGGCTTTTTTTTAAGGGAGCCACGTAAATGCTAACTTCCAGGTTAGTTTACAACAATGTGTCAAAAACTACTACTGCTGCACTTCATATCTCCACCAACTATGCATCAGCAAAAGGGCAAGAAACCAACAGTGGGATTTGTGTCCTTCCATTATAACAGATACAGAATAAACTGTGGAACACCTGGAAGAACACTGCTCTTTAGAATAGAATAGAATAGAATAGAATGCCTTTAATTGTCATTGCACAGTGTACAATGAAATTTCAGTGCAATTCCTCAGAGGTTATGTAAATAAAAACACCAGCATACAGCAGATGACTTTAACTCACAAAGTGTACAATCATGTAAGTAAGGTTAGCGCTACTAGTGATGAAAAACCACCAAGAATACCTTTAAATTGTCTTAATATTGACTTTTTCCACAGAGCCTCAAGCTTTGTTATAAATGATGTAAATTTTTTAAAACAAATTAACCAAAATGAATGATTGTCCTGTAATAATATAACTACTAATGCTGAAATATAATGGAAAAGATAGGACAATTCAGTTCATTTGTTGTTTGAAGTGTACACCAGCATGAAGCTGATTGAGAGCAAAAAAAAGGGTTCACTCCTGACTTCTTGAACTTTTAAATCAGTTTCAACAAATAAAACGCCTGTTTGAACTGAATGCAGCATTAGTCCAACATGACTTGCAGTGAGTCACGCCAAGAGCTTTGTATTTTTCGTGTTTTTCATGCCAGGAGGTAATCACTCAGTAACTGCTCTTAAAGGTCACCAATACACTGTTGCACAACAACAGAGCTGCACACTTGAAACGAGCTGTGAAAGGAAAGAGGCAGGAGATAAAAATGCATGTGTTTCTCAGCTGAAGTCATCTCTAACAGAAAAATTAAACCAGTGGCCTGTTGAGTTATGCAAACATGTAACTGGATCGATGTGGCAGCAGTCGATGGCCTTGATAATTTGCAAGCAGCAGCATAATGAGCAGGCCTAATGATCTTTTGTTAGATCAATAGCAGAATTAATCATTCATATTGATGCACAGCATATTTAGGCTACTTGTAATAAAATTCTGAGTCTAAAAAGCTG
>CAEMYA010000153.1:137407-149433 GCA_903131615.1 Diplodus sargus | reverse complement strand
CCACACTGGTCCAACAAGTCTTCAGCTGGAGATTTCTCATAATATCTATGGCAATCGTGGATTTCATCACAATGCCATATGCCGATGTTTTATTGTCTTTCTATCTGATTGAGATTGATAAGCATGGATGTTCTCAATTGGTTCACCATTTACTCTATCAATCATCATCTCATCATCAGATAAAAAGGACCACTGCTTTATTACCTAGCCACCAGTGGTGCTCTTCAGGCTAACCTTACCAGCCAGCTCCTGCCCTGCCAGGCTGCACTGACAATGGAGGAGCAGCAACTTCACGACTGGAATGTATAGTCATGAAAGTGCTACATTTCGGGTGTAATGTACCATTAGAGAGGAAGGATGCAACATTGAAATACATGAAAATGCAGGACTGTAATGGCCAAATCAGCAACAAAAATGTGACGTTAGCTAGCTAGCTAGTTAACTAGGTAGTTACCAAGAAGTCAGCAAGCCAAGAGACACCACAGAGTTCTCATAACCCTCACTCTGAAAAACCTCAGTCTGGAGGGCCATGTGGCACTATCACTTCACCCGACCCCTTTGTCCCAACAAGAATAAGGATACACTACCCCTAGATGTGAAAGCACAAAATATAGGGTTAGGGTTAGGAGGTAGGGGCGGGGACAGCCTTCCATTCCGACAACCCTCCATTGCGAAACCCCTCCATTCCGTAACCCCTCCAGTCCGAAACACCGCTGTTCCAAAATTAAACACCGCTATCCGTGGTGCTGATGTCCACTTCCAGCCGCACTCGCACAGTTCTGAAGTGGGTTAAGGTTAGGGTTAGTTCGGAGTGGGGGGGGTTTCGGAATGGAGGGGTTTTCCCAATAGCCTTTTCAGAATAGCGGGGTCTGAAAAAAAGGGAAACCCCGCTATTACGATGAATTGAAGTCTATGTTCAGAACAGCAGGGTTTTGGAAAAGGCAGGGTGTAACCGGTAGCAGCAACAGGTGTGTCTGGATTTGGCCAGTGGCCTCAATCGTTGCCTCAAGAAGGAATGAGTGGCTTTGTCTGACACACAAGACTGCTTCACTTTTGTGGGTCTTTCAATATGTAGTCTTCATGCTATTCTGTGATGTAATGATTTTGCTGGCAGTTTGCTTCCCACAGTAATAAAATCAGCCTCCTCATAATTCCTCCTCTGATCTCTGTGGTCGAGCACCCTTAATTGACCTTTTCATTACCATCCAGGCAGCTTTTAAGAAAAATAACTAACTCACCTTACTAAGAAAAGGCAGTTTGAAAAGTTTAAGGAGTCTTTCTCAGGAACAAATTTGGCCTCTTCAACTTTTCCATTAAGTAGATCTGGCACGTTTGCTCCATTTTTAACATTCCTGCAACAAGTGACTCTCCAACATTCAAGAGCCCTGGATTCAGCCACAACCTGTTGCTTAGGTAATGGATAAGTGGACTGGAATAAGTAGCCTTTATGTAACCACCCACCGCCTGTTCCCTGCTCTGTTCTCCCTCTTTGTGCTCCACCACTCTTTTCTCAGTTTAATTGAGCTTTCATCTTCTCATAGCGCTGTTATCAGCGTCATGGTTGGATGAAGTTCATTAATTTCCTCCTCCGCTGGTAAACAAGTACATTGTCTAATTATGAGCCATCACAGCTAATGAGCGCAAGCATCTCCATCTTAATGCACCAGGTGGCACCAAGAGTTTCAGAGTTGTTCATCCTGTAAATGCTGATTGGCCTGTGAACAGCCAAGCAAGAGGGTTAATGGCTCAGAGGACACACGCGGTTAGAAAAGCAAGTGGACTGACCATGTCTGAGTCTACTCCACGCTGCTCCGGCAGCAGGGGCTTCTCCTCTGTGAACTGCTGCTCCTTCATCCCCGCCATCCTGGACAGCAACCTGCAATCAGCATTGCAACACACACACATTTAAGGTTACACTCTCATTTCATCATGCATCGTGATACTGGCTGTGTCTGACCTTAAAAAACAACATAAATCGCTTTTGCGGTGGTACTTATGTCTTACATGATGATGGCAGTTCAGTTCAATTAAATGGAATGAGGCAGTCCTTCATTTAGTCATTTCACAAACTCACATTGTGAAATTATGGAAGGAATCAGATTCCTGATTGAATGTTGTATTGAACTGAGATAGTTTCAGCAGCTGACAAATGAGACACTGACTGGAAACAGAGGAAATGGAATCAAGATAGAGGTGAGCTGAGGAATAGCAGGTGAGCATTTTAGGTTCCTGGGAGGTAACATCACAGAGAACCTATCATGGTCTTCACACAGCACCACCCTGGTGAAGAAAGCTCAGACGCAGCTCTACGCAACAAGGTGAATTTCTCATGCCAAGTTCGTGGATCATGCACGGCCAAGACAGGGCTAAATCTGCAGTGGGTGATTAAAACCACACAGAACAATACTGGGCATCAGAGCATCAGTGAAATCATTGAAGTAAGATGTCTGCACAGAGCCCAAAGGACACTAAAAGACAGCACCCACCCAGCCACAGCCTGTTCACCCTGCTGCAGTCTGACAATAGATACAAAAGTATCTGCTGTCTACCACCAGACTACAGAGCAGCTTCTTTCATCAGGCTGTGACACTCCAGAGCTCATCCTCAACACTCCACCATGACCAGTTTATTTTTCTGACTTAATATGTATTAAGTAGTCTGTATAATTGTGTCTGTATGTGTGTGTAGCTTAGAACATCTAATATTAATTAAATTAATATTATAAAATAACAGCATCATATGTTACATACAGTAAGTAGTGAGGCTTTAGATGTCAAGATAGGCTAAATAATTTACAACATTAGGGAGATGAGCTGTTTCTGGTGCACAAAAAAAGTTAAATTTGAGTTGTGTGTGTATCTCACAGTTGAATTTCCAAACACAATAATTTGAGTGCTTTGAAATCTGGTCATACCCATGTAGTACACACAACTCAGCAAAACTAGAGACAAAAAACTCTGTAGGGTACCTTTAATATTCCGAGAAATTCATAGAGTCTGTCTGGACACACAATACAGTAACAATTAAGTAAGTAAGCAATTTGTGTTATTTTCCTGCAGGCCTGAAATGAGTTAGATCCACTAAACAGCAACACCTAGAATGTTCATATCAGTCTCTGAGGGCAGAAATTCATAGTGGAGAGAAGCAACAGAGAAGTTTAAGCTGACCAGTGGTCTTTATTTCCTAAAAGTTCAGAGCCCAGTATCTTCAGGGGGGCAGTTAAGTGATTTCCTTCTCTAATTTGCGAGACTATACAGAGGCACTCGAAATTTGAGTTGACATAAAAGCTCACTGACCGAGATCACTCTGTAAAAACTGGCGCTGGGAAGTACACAGGCTACTGCCCCAAAGATAACAAGAGGACTGAGGCTGTACTAAGGTCTAATTAAACTTTGAGGTCACAAACACACAAAGCCAAAACACACAGTTATACACAAGGACACCGATATACACTGATGCATCAAATCACACACACACGCACACGCACACACACACACACACACACACACACACACACACACACACACAGTGGGGTCAGACTGCATCAGTGCAATAACACTGCTCAATGATGACATCAGTTGACCAACGCTGAAACACAGGAGAACACAACACACACATCACTCGTCAAACACACACACACACACACACACACACACACACACACACACACGGTGACTCCATTCATATAAACACCCTGAGCAAAACCCTTAACCAAAACTTTACTAAAACCTTAGAAATCAAATTGTTCCACATTAGGTCCAGTCTTTGGTCCCCATAAGGATGATTGGTCTTGACGTGATAAGATTTTACACCAGAAATGGTCACCAATAGGTACCAAAAAAGCGTGCGCACACACACACAGACAATTTAAATGTAACTTCTAATAATACCTGTGCATCCAGTACTGAGGTTCAATTGGACTCATTACTTCAAATTACCACCTTTCTTTTTACATTACACTCCCAGGGACTACTACTTTTAAGGAAAAAAGGGAGTAAATGTTCAGATAAAAATCACTGCCCAATAAATTACTTTAAATTATGATAATTGCTCTGAAATACCTCCAACTGAACCTTTGATAAGAACTATCTCCTTTCATTACTGTTGCTACACCTGTCAAGTTTTCAATTTTCAGTTAAAAATGAAACCAGGACAGATTTTACCACTCACATTAAACAACGGTGTTGAACTCAGAGAGAAGCTGACAAAAGCATTATTCTTACTTCTATTCTTCTATTTCTTCATATTTACATCTTACAGCTTGATGTCAACAATGAAGAGGATAATAATAATAATAAAAGAGATGATGAGACACACTACTGTAACAATTTGTCCGCGAAAGTAAGTTTCAGAAACGCAGATAGCTAACACACACAAACAGCTCACTCTCGTCTGCTCGTGTGTGCTAAGCTATTTAATCTAATTCACCAATCAGTCATCTGAATAACCAAACCATATATATTTCAACAGCGCATGGAATCTATGAACAGTCCAGTTTTTGCCAGAGTGTGCTCGGTGTTCATTAATGAACACATTGTAGTTAACGAATGATCAGCTCCTTGGCCTTGGAAATTATGCTAGCTTGCTAGTTAATCTAGAAGTGTTAAGGGCATACAAGCAAACTGGTTTATTTGTCTCCAGCAATTTTACTCTTCTGTTTTTGGTTTTGAAAAGGCAAATAGAGATTCCACCCTCTAAAGCATTTGATACCGGCTCAAGCTCACGCTACAGCCCAATGCACACTGAAAACAACGAAAACATGTAGGCGAGTCCAAAGCTCAATAAGCTGGTTGATTGAGGGGTTTTGTTTACCTGGCAATTTATTGCAGAGGTACTTATTAAAATCATTAGTTGCTCTGAGTTATTATTCATACTTTAGCTAATGCTAGCCAGCAAGCAATAAGATGGCCATGTTTAAATGCTGGCACTGATCATGATAT
This sequence comes from Diplodus sargus, assembly GCA_903131615.1. Lineage (NCBI taxonomy): Eukaryota > Metazoa > Chordata > Actinopteri > Spariformes > Sparidae > Diplodus > Diplodus sargus. Next base: position 144,493 of record CAEMYA010000153.1, on the reverse strand, counting down.
AACAGGGAGGGGCACCTTTTTAGTTTGTGAAATTTGCCTCATTTTACATCATTCCTTACTTCAGAATGAGTTTCTTTTGTAGTTTTTCTTATATCTTAAAACTATATAGTTAAAGGGCTTTCCTTTCCAAGAGTGCCATCTATCCATGTAGATAGTTTCAGTTTTATCTGCTGAGATATCAGTGCCTATCCCAGTCAATGGATTTTTGTTTATATGTTCAGATTTTATTAGAACCATTTTCGCTAATTTCTCCTAAAGAAATGTTACTGAGAAAACTGTTGACTGTAAGGTCTGTGATGATCCAAAGGTACACTCAGACACATACTGTTACACTGCCCTCCTTTAGCAGCACAAACATTACTTTCACTTCCACGGAACTGCGGCAGTAAGAGACATCCAGAGGGAAATATCTCAAAACAATCTCTGTAGGTTAGACATTTTCTGTGGTTTGAGTAACTGACCCTTAAAGAGCTTGCAACACCTTGACAGTGGTATCAACAGTAAACACAACACCTCTCTGTATCTTCCCTTCTGTCTCATTCCAACACTTTTCTCTCTGTCCAAACTCATCTGTCCTCTACTGTTCTCTCTGTCCTCTAGCGGGCAGTTGTTCAGCATAATCTGTGTTTTTATCAGACACTCTTAAAGAGACAAAGCCCAGATACCACTTAACAGTCACCCTTAAGTGTGTGTTTGTGTGTGTGTGACCCTAGAGTGTCAGAGCCACTACTTAAGGGAAAATCAACTCTCAAAATGATCCATCATCCCAAGACAGATTTTTTAATTAAAGCCCCACCTGTCAGAGAGAATATGTGACTCATCTGTGCCACTGCTTGGTAACGAGACACAAGGTGACTTTTGAGGCAGAGGTGGAGTTGGCCTAGGTCCTTGTATCCAAATGAGCTGAATTCCACCATGGTTCATGAAGCTCCAAAGTACGCAACGTGTTCAAATCATCCTGAAAAGCCTTGTTCATGCATCCAACAGATTGATAGTAGACAACCTTCTATGAGAAAACTCAGATCTGTCATTTTCAAGTGATTTAAAGCTGATATAGATTTTTAGAGGGCTGAATTTTTTTAATTTCACATCAGAATGCTCTGAAATTATTTGAGGTACAGTATAAGGTTATCTACTGTCAATCTGAGGTGAAATTGTTACGTGGAAACAGGGAGTTTTCTTTTAATAGCAGACGGAATTCTGGGGGAATACAACTCAGATTTATCATTTTCAAGTGATTTAAAGCTGATGTATGAGATTTTAGAGGGTTGATTTTTTTTTTATAATTTCACATCAGAATGCTCTGAAATGATTTGAGGTACATTATAGGTTATCTACTGCTTAAACTGCTAAACATCAGTGAATATAAAAACCAACAGGAACAGAAAATTAATTGGATTAAAACACTAAGATACACCGAGATGGATAAAATTACCATCTTACCTTTAAAAAACAATATCATGGCCCCTGAGGGACGGTATGAAAATTGAAATGGCCCTCTATAGGGAAAAGGTTCCCCACCCCTGGGCTAGAGGGTGTCAATGAAATTTTAATATACGGACAACTCTTGAACTCCGCGAGTAGGTCCAGTGTAACTATCTTTTCACCAATCTAAATGAATGCACCCTAGCCTTTTCAGACAGGTGGCATCAATATCAGCTGACTGAAGACACCTCTACACTTGAAAAAAATATGAATATCTTAATCACAACAGAAAATGTAGTCCTGCAGTGCATGTACATGTGAACACAACAGGGTGGTGCTTGTCTTACAAGTGTTACTGTCCTGATAAGAGATTCTCTAAAAGAAACTTTGAAAGAATCAGTGCCTGCCTGTTTTTTTGTTGTTGTTTTTTTACATCAAAATTGACAGTTGAAAGTCAAATACGAAGTCATGCTGTCCCAGGTCTGCTGTCAACACACACCATTCGAACCTGAGAATAGACCTAATGGTTTATTTTCTTCCTCTCGGCTCTCTTTTTTCTCCTTCCCCTCACCCTACCCTCTTGCCCTGTGGCTCCCATCGTGACCAGTTTATGAAAAGGGTGAGAGTGACCTTTCTGAGGCCACTGGAATGGAGCCATGAAGAGTATTAATATGAGAAGAGAACAAACAACACCACCTCTCTTCCTCCTGTTCACTCACTTCATCACTGCCTGCCTGCTGTTTTCCTCTCTCATCATCACTTTCCTTGTTCATCACCACTTCAATGACCTTTTATTCCTTCATAGAAATGACAAATGAAAAGAAATCTAATTGGGCCCTTGTATAGGCCTGCGAAAACATATGATGCCGTTTTATATAAAACTATGCATTTTAATAATATTTTTGACTATCATTCCCATATTTGTGAAAAGAACAACATGACAGTTTCTTGGTTACTGCTCACTGCCTCCCTTGTCGTCCTTCATGCAGGTCTAATTTATCTCCACAACTGAAGACTCACAGGTGGTGGCTTTGGATTTGGGGTGAAAAAATACATATGAGGATATATGGTCATTGCGATTTAATCTTCCGATTTCCAGAAAATATAAATATTTCTCTGATTGTACTGAGAGTTGTATTGAGTCACACAGTCTGCATGCAGCAGAAATGTTCTCCTCTGTTCCTACTGCAGAGGGGTGAGAGTCCCAAACTACTGACCAAATGTTCTATTTTAGTGACAGCTGAATTTGAGCTATATCGTATTCACATGCATAAGCTCTTTTTATTTCAGAACTGTTTTTAATACATGAAAATCATTCTGAAATAAATATGGATTATAGGCAATTTTTTTTATAGGGGGGCTGACAGACAGCTGCTGCTGCTGCTGATGCACTTGACGTATCTGTTCGAACGACATGTGTATTTTAATTATACTCTGCCTCATTGATCATTATGTGAGAAAATAATTTGTGTTTTAATTTCTGTCATTAATAAATATTTCATTTTCTTTTTTGTACAAAGAGCAAGAAAGACAGGAATCTCCACAGACTCCCTGCAATGACGCTAACTGGCATGTCATTGAACACAATGTTGCTCACCTTCTTCACTGGGACAGGGAGGGGGGCAGGTATGGGTAGACCGGGCTGCTGCTGACTCGTCTGTTGTTAAGTCTGCTAGAAGGAGCAGGGACAATGATTTAATATAAATATCTTGCTTGTTTCCCTGCACTGATTAAATGTTGATGAAATGTAGGCTAACACTAGTCTGTAACTAGCTAGCTTATTTTGTTATGGACATTAAGCCAATAGGTTAATTACCACTCACAGACTATAGGCTACCCACCTTTCTTGGTGAAAAACTGGGTTACAGATTGACACCCTTTCCTTTGTCTTTCCTCTCTCTCTTTTCTCTCTTTCCTTTTTTGAAAACCAGATTTTGATGTAGGCAACACTGTGATCAATGTAGTACTTGCGCAGCTACTGATTGCAACTTGCAACTACTAGGCAGGACCAAACCATTCCATGCAGATACAGGGGGGTGGTCAGTCAATATGGATGTTTACTTTTTGGTCAGTGGGGATATTTAACTTTCACTGCCAAAAACAAGTAAAAACAAAGAAATCATTAATTGTATTAATATATTTTAAATATGTACTCAGTGATGATGGTTTAATAATTTTATATTAGTTATTATTTTTTTTTTTTTACCTATTTTTTGGAATTGTCCTAACTTTTCCCCCCTATGGGGCACCCCTGGGTATAGTGCAGAATTACTGTTGAAGATCTCAGTAAATTAACAATGGCTTCAGGCAGAAGTAAATGAAAGCCAGCTACTTATTTCCGGTCAGCAACTGCCACATTTATGAGCAGAAATTACAACTGTACCTGACAAATTTATTAGCCGTAGCAAGCTAGCTAGCTATTAAGCTAACATTAGCTCCATGATATATTTGAGGATATGGACTAACTATCCGTAACAATAGGCAGCATTTCAGGGAATGACTTAGGCTGGGGTTGCTAGAGTACTAGACTCCTCAAATATATTTTTAAAAAGCATGACAGTGCCTGTGGTATTGATCCTACACTCTGATATACCCAGTGATGGAATGTTACTTGGCACATTTACTCATGTACAATACTGCTTTGAACTTCTGCTCAAGGACATTTTAGGGAAAAGACTCCACTTGATTAAATTCCTTACTTTTTTTTTTTAACTTTCAGAGTATTTATATAAAATGAAATTCAGCAAATAAATTCATGATATATCATTTATTAAACTACCCAGCAGTATAAAGTCATTAAAGTGAGCTCCACGTATACCAGCGGCAACACTGACATGTTGCACTTATACTTTTGGTGCTTTTGGTATTTTATTTTGAAATCTTTTTCCACCTCTGGCCTAAGCATCATCATGGCAGCAACCATTCCACAATAGACCATATCCAAACAGCCGCCATTTTCCTCTAGCATTATGCTCTGGGTGAGAAGCTTTGAAGTCATATTAACGCAGCAAATCTGACAAATTGTTATTATGTCCCCCACTTCCTGATTGATCAGCAACATGGGGTCATTGTTAGCCATTGTTTTGTTTTTTCAGAATAAAATTAAGAAGCTAGTAAGATGATGAACAATCTTGCATTTACGACTCATGTTAGAGCAGACAAACATACTGTCTTACCTCACAGATCCCATTTTCACTCACACAGAAAAAAAGAGCAGATCTTTTCACATTATATATAAAGGCAATCTGACTTTCTACTGTATACAAGGGTGTCACAGTTAATATAACAGTTCAAATAGATTGAAAAACATGCAGAGGAGGCGGAGATATATATATATGTATATTTTTTTTCCCGTTTTTTTTTTTTGCAGTTTGTTACACTTTTTGCTCTGTGCACATGTTAATTACTGTAAGTGATGGAAAATGACCATTATCATTATTGGGACAATAAGAACAAATTTAGAAAGACTTTTGCAAGAAAACCCACCCTTTAGGAGATAAGTAACAAATGTAGAACACAAATCAGAGTCTTACCAACTAAAGCTATGATATCAGCAATGTAAAATCTAAACTGAATCAACAAACTGAGATTCAGAAGTTACATTTTGGTAGATGACTGGAATAAACTTGTTGCATCTCAGCATAAATGGTCACATGACATAGAATCACAGGTTATTCAGCAGCTGGAGATGCAGTAGGGGGGCAGGATGCATGTGGGATGAGATGTTGAAGTAACCGTAGATTAAAACCGCAGCTCTTTGTTTCTTGGGATAGCTGGAGGACATCAGAATGACTAAACGGATGAGGTCATGGTTTCAATTGGCTGCGACAACTGGTTGAAGAATATCTCTCAAGTGCTCTGCTCATTCTACTTACCACGAATGGTTATAAATGTTAACATACGAACAACAAGTCATTATCTTTTTTGCAGGTGGAGAGGATTGTATCTATTTTTATCCATTTTTATTTTTTCATTACATACTGTATACATACAGCATGTATGCAGTATATGATTTTTATTTTTTTATATGATCGTAACATCATCTTTATGATCTGTTGTACTTGACAGGAAATCCGTTTGGGTGCTTGGATGTCAGTGTTGCTTAAGTATTTACAATTGTATCTAAAGAGGACAATGATACATTGGAATTCATGTAATGTTACAAGTGCTGCTCGTGCAATTTGTGATTGCACTTTACTGTCAGAAGAAAGGAAAGGAAAAAGAAAACAACCTGAAACAATAAAAAGTGAGGGCGACACATTTTATCGTTTCAGGTGGAAACAATAAAAGACAGTGTCAGAAAGATCACCTCAATGTGCATCAGACAGTCTGTGAACTGTGCAAAGCTGCAATAGAAAATGGAAAACCAGATGATTAACAGCAGCCGTCACAGCCAAAATGTCCGAACAGACAAGGAGAAGAACTCCACCTACTAACACTCAAACTTCTTTGGCAGATTATTCAAAGAATCTAAACACAACACTGCCTACATTTCATAAGACACAGAGCACAGCAATGAGCTTTGAGCATGAAAGATGTTAAAAGGAAGTAAAAAGGATTATCTCATTATCCTCATTTCACCTCAATAAACCCTTATTTTTCCCTCCTCGGATTTCTTATATAACCGCTTCTATTGCTTTACAGTTGTGCCTCCAGGACCATCTGTGTACATCATACTAGGTCGTCTCTAAATTTGCATTCCTTTGAAAACATTTTCCTCCCTAGAGCTTGTGTGTTTACGAATCCATAAACACAAAAATTTACACAAAACCCCACAACACCGAATCCAGTATGTATTGTACTGTACATTATACATACATGTCAAAAGTAATTAAGCATTGATTTGGTGTCATGTTTCTTGTCACCTAATAAGCGTTCAATATATATATATATAAAAGTCTAATATTCACTATTCTTTTAGCTCTGTTTTGCTCTTAGAAGAGATATCTGGCTCTTTAGCTGCCTGTAGGTCGCTAACTGTGTTGCTGTCTGGAGCTCAACAGATCATGGTCAGCTCATAAAAGCATTTATTCATGTATTTTTTTACTGAAAACATTCGCTACTGCCTCTGAAAATGAAGTTGATGAGAATACATTTTGCAGCATATAGGACAAAAATTCACTCAGTTCATCATCCTTTGTTAACATTGAATATGAATAAGTGCAACTTTAAAGGTAAAAGTCTTAACAAATTCTGACAAAAAAGTGCTTGTTAAAGCCAGCCTGCTCACACAGCGCGAGTCGGGGGGTGGTTGGGGCCGCTGGATGGGTCATACGCGGGACTTTCCTTCCTAAGACGCCAAAGAAGGCTTGAGTCCCGTTTGTGACCGAGAATTCTGATTGATTTGTTTTTAAGTTCTATTACACAAGTAAGCCAACTGAAGTGAATGTGTAATGTGCTTACGTCACTTAGTCATTGCAACCCCAAGTATGATCTTTTTCCTGAACCTAACCAAGTAGTTTTGATGAAACCTAGGAAACGGCAACCATTTCACAATGTTAACTGTGGTGACGAAGGTGTGCTACCTGTAGCTGGTATCCTCCAGTGCTCATGTGCAGCGGGCAATGTTGTTTTGGGTGTGGTCATATATATATATATATATATATATACTAAACACACACACACACACACACATATGTACATATATATATATATCTGTAT
>CAEMYA010000153.1:102061-137378 GCA_903131615.1 Diplodus sargus | reverse complement strand
TATATATATATATATATATGTGTGTGTGTGTGTTTTAGTCATCAACTGTTAACCTATTAAGTCGTTTAGGTACGAAGACCTGTTGGCAAAATATAAATTTCATGTAGGTCAGAGAATAAATGTCTTATTTCAACCAAGGCGTTATGTCTGCTGTTCTTGCCTTGACAGTCTTGCTTGTATAACTCTGTCTCTGCCTCTTTTTGTGATGTTTTTTTAATTTGTCCCCGCTGTTTGACAGCCAGTTTGTCCACATTCCTTTTACGCTACATGCTCCCTGTCCGTCTTTTTTGCCACTCCAGCACTTCTCTCTAACCCTCTCCGTCACTCCCAATTCTTTCTCTCTCACTCCATCTCATCCTCCCATCTCTCTGTTTCCTCTTCCCTCATTCCACCCCATCTCATCTCTCTCTTTCTCACCATCTCTATTCATTCTGACATGCTTATGTAAGGCAGCTGCTTGTGAAATCAATTACCATTGCATTACACCGGCTATATTTGGCCTCATGACGCCACTGCTGCTGCTGGAAAGATACCGGTGCTGTCCTCCTCTGATTTAATGCTTGATGTGGTGTGCCATTATGGTGTTCTTCTAGTTTCTTGTATGTAATTGACAAAATCATCAGTTTGTCTTCTGTTGGTGTGTCAACATCAGTGCACATGGTTCCTTGAGGATGATTCCAAAGAATTTAAGGGACTATAATGTTTCATTTAGACCTTTTGTCCAGCAACTCCACCAAGTCAAAATTTCCGCTTGACAGATATACAGCATACTATCATGACATTTGGTAGAGGACGCTGCTTCACATGAGTCTTACACAGTCCATACCTCAGGCTACAGGTGAGTCAGACCTCCCCCCCTCAGGCCCTAGGGCACTCACAAGCTCAAAAACAAGGAGACCAAAACTTTAAATTAACACCATGCACAGCAAAGCTTAGTTTGCCGGCGACCAGTCATTTCCTACAGGGGCCTTAATACTGAGGTGCTGCACTTGTACCTCTTAGGCCTGCCACGATCAAGAGGTGGTGATGCGATAAATGGTTCATATGGGGGATGTGAAGTAGTAGAAGAATCAAAAATCAGCATGTCCTGTTTTTAAATGTGTGAAAAAACATTTGATAACCATAGGCGTAAATTTCAGGGGGACCAGGAGGGAAGTTATCATTTATTACTCCACATTATCATAAAGATAGCTAATGTGTTGCCATATAGTGTATGTCAACTTCTTATATCATTCCTTTCAAACCTTTTTTTTGGTACAGTTTCATATATTTCTGTATTTGGTCTCTCTGCCCGTATCGCTCAGTCTTTGTGTTTCATTTCACCTCCTCCATGCAGTGCCGTATATGATATCCGATGAGCGGCGCTGCCAGGAAAGCCATTGAGTTGAGCAGTGAGGTATGTGGCCGCGACAGTCCGCTCTCCACAGTGGAGGGCCCGACTTCAAAGCCTCTCTTCATCCCTCAACAAACTGTGGTCAGGCAGCCAAAGTGTCAGTGGGTGAGGAGTTATTTACAGGCCTGTTTTCTGTGTCCTCTCTCCTCATGAGGGAACCGTGCCAGAAAAGAGGTTTTGTGTGTCAGAACAGAGCGAGGCTTCTCTAGGTTGGGGAGAAAGAGTCTGCTCTGACAGCGGTTTGTGAAGAGAACAAACTGGACCTCTCCTCTTTTCTTCCCTCTCACTCCTTTGCTTCTTTTTTTTTCTTTTTAGTGCTGCTCAGACAGGGTTTCTATGACAACCAAGCCCAGTCCCATTGGGTTTGGCTAACCTTCTCCTTGCTTTTTTCTACTTACAAAATTACACACCCCATGTGTTATCACTGTGCTTTCAACCAAATCTTATTGCCACACTTGCCACAACAATCGAATCTGTTTATTTGTACTTCACACAGGAACTGACACCATGTATGAACTCTACCTTTACATCGTCACAGTATTAACTAATAGGAGAGGCTCTCTCCTCTCCTGCTTTAAATTACATAGTGTCTTAGCTGACTTAGCTGTCTTGGCTAGTCGGCCACCGTTGTTTTATGCATATGAACCTGAACAAAGCTAAGTTACGTATATGTGGTGTGGACACCAAGGACGAAATTTTGATTTCAGAGGTGGGGGGGACACAAGTATTTTTTAATAAAACTCTAACTCTAAGCAGTTCTTCTAGTTTTATATTGCTACTTTTAAGTTTACTGTTCCCTTTTTTGGTTTGACTGGTTGTGAAGCATGTAGAAAAACATTGTCACCCAATTCTGTGTTTCACCTTGTTAGTCAACTTCACTCCAACTCAGTACCACCAATTTTACACCTATTTTTGGAATATATGGTAAACAGACCTCATTTTATAAAGGCAAAAACTTAGTTTCACAATTCTGAGTTTGGATGTATGTTGTTGGTACATTGTTGGTGTTTTTTTTAAACAGTTGCAGCCTTTCAACATAAAAACAATACATGAAGATAAGTATATCTCTTTGGCATTAAATATAAGCTTTTTTTTAAATCTTTGCATTGTTGAGGCTCTACAGTTATAATAATAATCATAATAATAATAATAATAATAATACATTTTATTTATCAGCACTTTCAATAAAACTCAAAGACACTTTACAAGATTATTGAGAGCTTTGTAATTGATGAGGAGGATCTTGAGGTGGATATGCTGCTTTATTGGGAGCCAGTGAAGGTGTTTCGAGATGGGTGTAACGCATTTCTTTGAGCACCGTAAATGACCAAATAATAGCTGTGTTTCAATTAACCACAGGGTCCCCTTTAAACGCCAGGTGCAGGTTCATAATTTGATAAATAACCGCTGGTTTCAAATAAATGCCGAAGCTAATTTATTTATTTATTTTAATCAAGTAAGAAGATGTGACCACTGACACATTTTTCTTCTTAGCCTTTCTCACGTACTGTGCTTGCTTTCTGACAGTCAGTATCACATTGATGATCGCCATGGCGCCGGTGCAGCAAAACAATAAAAAGTACGACTTGTAATTTAAAATTTCTGTCGTAAAATATATGCAGAGGAAAACTCGGGAGAAGCAGCCGCTAGACGTTTCTTTGTCGACCCCACGAGAGTGAGAGATTGGTGAAAAAATCAAACTGAGCTTCAGCGTCTGTCCGAGGAGGACAGCAACAGGGCCAGGCTGCCTGCTGGAGGGAGGAAGAAGGCTAGCGAGGAGCCTGAGGTAAACATGTGGGAATGAGCTATCAGCAAACCGGCACGCCACGAGAGAGTGTCCCGCAAAATGATCAAGGCGATGGCGAAACAAATGTATGCCGCCGTGAGTGACAGCAGAGATGAGGACTTTTCTGCAAATGCTGGTGGCTAAATCGTTTCCTCCGCCGCAACAGCTTCACTTACAGAAGATGCACAACTATTGATATAAACGCCTGGTCCCAAATAAATGCCTGGTCTGTTAAGTGATTGAAACAAATAAATGCCCCAGCTATTATTTGGTAATTTACATCCTGGCTGCACCTAATTATCAAACACGCAATCACGCACGCACATACGCACATGGACACCGATTCAAACATTAATGTAAATGAAACCTCTGATATTACAATCTTTCTAGCTGACGTGCCCAGGCAGAACAAACACCCAACTTACAGTGGCAGATTAATAAGGACTCCTTGGCAACTAGCAGACCTGTGCAAGCAAGATGGAGTGACAGCGGGGACGGCCAGTCACACAAGAAACGGCAGAGCCGATCGAGGAGCTTGTGGGCGGGTCTAAACGCAGGGAAACGGGCTCCGGCTTGAGCGGCCGTTTTCTGCTTGGTCCTAGTGCTTGACATGTCTCCGTAAATATAGCGTAACATTGTTTTTGGATGGCAAAAACTGCAGGGGACCAAAACGGCCTTTTAAAAAAGTGCAGGGGACATGTCCCCTGTGCCCCCCCCCCCCCAAATTCCGTCCATGCCGGACACGAGGAAGCTTTTAAACCTGGCACAGGGATGTTTGTCGGTGGTAACAGGAGATAGTTCCCTCTGCAGGGTGAGACAGAGATTCGTGGCAGAGCAACGTTGGGAAACAGCGGTGGCTATAGTGGTCAGCTAGTACACAACTGCTGCCTTACAACAACATTGCCCAACCCTATGTACATAATGTTGGAGGCATGGCAAAGCTGCCACCTGACAACTGACTGACGTCACACAGATCACACTCGATCTCTGAGAAGCAGTGAGGTCCAAAAATACACAGTTGCTGCTTCTGGAAATCTCATAAATTGCCACTTTTAGCTTCTTCTTTTGGCCACTTGGGTCATCATAAAGTTGAAAACAAAATACTGATATGTTATAGATTAAGCACAAAGTTGTCTGTTTACACAACCAGCAGACAGAGCAACGTTAGTTTTCATTAGGAGCCCCATTTAAGACTATCCAACCACATCCACTGTTCACTATGCTTCCAGCTCTGTTCGGTTATCATAAACTCGTAGTGCAGCTGCGAAACACATGCAAATATTTGTTTCATGTCCTTTCTTTGTGCTGGGTGGGTGTACAGAAGGTTTGGTTTTAATTTGGCCTTCTTGTTGCACAAGCTGACAGAAGACATCAAAGAGTACACAAGAAAGCATCAAATACACGCCCTAAGGCATAAATCAGTTTGTGCTTCGAGGCTGCAGGAAGTCTCTGCAACCTCTGCATATTGAAGCTAGGATTAAAACTCAAAGTAATACAGGTATAAAGGAGATCTTGAATTAATTCAAGTTGCACTGCTAACCCTGTATCTCCTGCCTGACAGTAACAGCTCACACTCAGTGGCCAACAAAAAATGAAATTTGCAAAGTGCAAATTTAGAACACTAGCAGTGTTCAGTTTTTAGACCCAAATGTTAGGGTACAAGTCCCAGTACAGTACAACAATATCTATACCTGTACTCTAAAGGAGTGACCCCATTTGTAGGTTACATGTGGCTGATGGGAGGTTTGGAGGAAGCTTCCATCATCCAGTGACTGTGGAGCAGTTTAAGTAGATGCTGGGACAGTAAAGAGGTTCAGAGAGAAGCTTCCTGTCACACAGGAAATCAATTGCACATCCATGCAGAGTGGAGGCATCTGATCTAATGTACAATCACTGAATCGATGTCTGGAAACTGGGACAGCACGAAGAGACAGAGGAGAAGAGGAAGAGAGACAGATAAGACAGGCAGAGAGATATTTCCACTGGCAAGGAATGTTCTGAGATGTTCTGAGGTTTGTCCACTGTAACTAAATAAAATAAGTACAATAAAAACATTGTAGAAACCACTTTAACTTAAAGTGAAACTCTCGCCAAAAAGGAACCTAGGCTTTATTTGTGATTGAATATGAGCCAAACCTTCGTGTAAATGCATAATTATGAAAGAGGCACGTTTAAGATTTACCATAGTTTCATTTTCAGGCAAGCTAATTTTCAATGGAGTGCTGGGGCACTCTTACGCTAGCATCAAATCGCTATTTTTAGAACAGTAAGAAGGCTCGACACAACATGAAACTTTGCTCGTAGCATCACCGGGGTCTCTACACAAGAACACGAGCATTGAGAACATTGTTTGTGTACACAGAGTTTATGAAAAAGAAGGTTTTTGAACTACTCACCGTAGGAGCAGACATGCCGGAGATCCAGCTCCTACGGTGAGTTGTCCAAAAACCCTCTTGAAAATTAGCTTGCCCGAAAACGAAACTATGGTAAATCTTAAAAGTGCCTCTTTCATCATAATTATGCATTTACACGAAGATTTGACTCATATTCAATCACAAATAAAGTCTTGTTTGCTTTTTGGCGAGAGTTTCACTTTAAGTACTGAACTTTGGTGCAGAACATAAATGTCACATTGATTCACTTTTCATTGAAGTCACACTCAAATATCTCAGTAGCTTGCTCAACATACCAGAAAAGCCGCTCGCTCAACAATTCAAACATGTTGAGTGATCGTGCTGAGGCTCACCTCTCTCCTCCTGCAGCTCTGTCAGGCTACAGTACAAGGTCACTGACTCTGCTCTAGTGCATTAATTAGACATATGGCTGCCACACTTCAAAGAGGACGACGGCCCTTTAAAGGATGTGGATGCTCTCTCTTTGTCCCTTCCACTCACAACCTGCATGCTTCTGCCAGCTGATAAACAACCCAAGAAGGAGTGACTGCTAAAGTTCAAGGACAAAATGAGAGACTGCTACATATACTTCACTTCAGTGAAAATATGGAAATACTGTGTATAGAAACTGCATATAAAAATGCTATGGAGTCAACTGCAGCTTTGATACTTAGAAAACTTCAAGTTTAGAAAACACACTGCACATTTCTTAAAAGCAGTGTATGTTGACAGCATGTGCTTGAGTGAGGTAACTAACTAACAACTTTTTGACGGATTGTCACGAAACGCAGCCGTCCTCAGCCTCAGCACCCAAAATATGGATTTTACTGACTTTGTTGATCCTCTGACCTTTCCTGTAGCACCACCAGCTGGTCAAAAGTTTTAATCAGTGAACTAGTTCAGCAGCTACTATGTGGATTGACACCAAACTTTCTACAGAGGATGTATCGTAATGACTTTGGTGATCCGCTGACTTGTCGAGTGCCACCATAAGGGGGCCATTTTGTTGTGTAATGAAATCATTTAACGGTTGGATGGATTGCACACATTTCATTTTCCCTTCAGAATCCACTCTAATCACTTTGGATTGATCCTCTGACTTTTAACCGTGCTAGCTTTGCTAGCATTATTGTACTTGTATGATCAATTTTCCCTCTGCACAACCAATAAAAGTGGCATTAAGTATGATATGACCATGTTGCGCTGCTTACATTATTAGCTGCTTTAGTCTTCACTGTCTCACTGTAAATCCTTTTCTGAAATGATCAGAACTGCAAATTATCTGTCTTTAGTTGTTGTGAATGATTGCATCACAGCCAATTAAAACTGTACACAGGCAGTGGCATCTGTTCATGTATCAACCTCCATTTTACATAATTTCCCATGTAAATCAGCATCATATCAGTTTGCTTCTGTTTATAAATCATCTGGGCAATAAAACTGAAAGCATTAAAAGTCAAACACACATTTATACTGTCGAGGTTTCACATCTGAATCCTCTCATACCACTTACCACAAGTCTTTGTGTTGTTGAATATTTTACAGGCTGATTTAAGTTAGCCAAATGTTAATATAGACAACATTTATTTATTGTGTGCTGTTTATATATATATGAATGTGGGCTATTGAGTCTCCACATTGTCCACACAGCATGTCCTCTTTTGACAGAATAGCCAAAACACTTCAAAATCAAACAATTCAGATAAAAATTTCTCCAATTCAGCAAAAATAGAAGGTTTCTATAAAACGTCATACAGTTGAGTCAACACCTAAACCAATCAGCTGTTAGATCAGGTGACAGTCAGGCGTTTCCCATCATGCCATGGGAGAGCAACTGTAGCACCTGGCTCCAAAAGCTGCAGCGGCCTCGATCACGTTAGACTACCATTGCCCAAATGAGCATTACGTCAGAGCAAGTTGGGATCAAGTCAGACACAAATCTAACCGGCGTGCATTGTGCGGCCATTCTGCCCAGGACTGGCTGATCTCTAACAAGCCTTATGTGATCCTGTCTTATTTTCCTTCCTGTTGACTTGATGTCTTTTAGGTGTTGGTGTTATTGATTGGAGTGGATGTGACCTCTGAAGGATCTTCCTCCAGTCAAGCAGAGTGGACTTAATCCTGACTGACAGGATCCAACATTCTGTCCTGCACGTCACCCCTCCTCTCACCGTCATTCAACGTGTTGGTCTGTGTGTTGGTCACACATGCAAAATGCACGGATACACCTGCTGACACGCATGCTCTTACACATCTTAAAGCAAAACAGAAGGGCTGTAATCATGAATCACTGCTCACAAGTGTCTTTAAATCAGTTAGTAACTCAGCTCTCAGCACCATTTGAAATGAAACTTTTAATTATTCATAGCTGCTGAATGTCTGGAGGAGTCTTCTGTGGCTGAGAAGCTACCCAGAGCAGGGATATCAATGTCGGAGTGGAGGATTAAATATTAAATATCAGCTATTAGCTCCAGACTGAAATCCTCAGCAGCACTTCCTCTTCTGGCATGAAAAGCTCACTCGTCTGCGCCGTCAGATGAAAGCTTTGCGTCTCTAAAAACTGTTACACATGGTATCCAAAAAGTCAGCGTCTCTGGCAGTAAGAAAAACAGCTTCATCTTTGGATTGATGGCTGTGTGTTTTTTCATTTGTACTGACTGTATTCAGGTGAAACAATAGAGGGCACAGAGAGTGTCCAGTCACACAGCGCTGTGCTCACTGCTCTATTTTTACCTCAGTGGTGGCATCAGAGCTGTAAGAGGGCGACGCCACCTGAAGGGTCTGAGTTTCTGCTGAGGGTCGGACTTATAACGGCAGCCAGTGTGCAGAGGCAAGACAAGTGTTAGTTTCCTGCAGTCAAGATGTGTGCAGAGGACACAGAACTGAGGCTTCGAAATCTCCAGTAGTCTTCTTTTATTTGTTCTGAGTATTGGCCTGGATTCTAAAGGACACATTTAAGAGCTGTGTAGTCCCATAGTAAGAATCAGATGCAGACGCAGCTTTTCTCTGACTGAATATAAAAAAAGAAAAGTTGGATACAAAAAAGGGACATCAGATAATTAAGTTTCTGAACATGAATGAGACACAAACATTATATTGTGCTTTAATATCGAGGTTCCCAGCTCATCAGTGATCCTGTGAACAATTGTAAGGATACATCTGACCTCACTTCAGTAGCTGTCGGTCATGTCTGCCTTTAGGCCAACATGGGTGAGAGGTCTGTAAAGTGCTCTGAACATTCTACATCAATGAAGACCATGTGATATTATTAAAAGCTCCAGAACAGCTTCTAAATGGAACATGCATTCTTATACGCATGCAGCTGAGTTGGTCGATTGCGATTCACTCCCAAAATGACTATTGACATGATCATTACAGTGTACCAGCAACAGGCACGTCTTGGTCGGGACGAGGCATCGAAGCTACTTCGGTTTAGGAAAACATCCTGGTTTGGGTTAAAATAACTACCACTTATATAACTTCAGTTACCAACGTACATATATTATATAAGTAGCTGCAATTGCGTATTGTATGCGGTGCACATTCACTATATTAATAGACAAACAAACAATTGTCATCTGGGTGAAAACCCTGTACTTGTTTGACCCAACCACACAGTGCATCCCTACAGTAGTTGAGGTCACTGCCTAACAAGAAATGTCAATATGGGTCATTATAAGCTGCTTTCATGGGTGACATTTTTTTCCAGTGAGGGTGGCCTGTGATTGGACCATGCGAAGAGAACATTTTCTCACCCTCTGTAATATTGTTTTCTTTTTTACAGTTTGGAAATGAATGAGTATTATTGTCTTTAAATTAAACATTGTGCCTAAGGATATAGTCTACAAGTCTACACAGACCAACACATCTTCCTAAATCAATTTGGGTTTTTTTTGGTCAGGTAGGAATAACTCATTTCTAATAAATAAAAACATGTGTAAGTTACATTGTCATAATAAACACAACAGGGGCCGACAGCTCATTGTGCCTCTGGGTTATTACCTTAATCTCTGTCTAGACGATCCAAATGGGGCAATCTCTAATGACTCAAGCCTTTTAAATTCCTCTCTTGCAGATAAGAGCTATTACGAGAGCAGGTAATCACTGACTCTGTGAATGAGCTGTAAAAGCATCACATTTTTCACAAAACTCAAACCAGTTCAGCTTCCCAAGGAAGCGCAGTCATTGGTGGTCTGTTTGTAGATTTTCATGGTGGTATCAGTATATGTCACCTGATTAACAGTTATTTCTAGCTCAGGACCCCCTCTATGGCCTGTCCCTCTTGAAGCAGACAGGAGAGACAGGCCATGTCAGTCAATAAGCAACTAAACAAGTAACCATGAGCTCTCATTTAATGGCCCTTTCAAATTAAAAGTCCAACATAGTGCCGGTTTCAGTAAATCCACTAAATGGGGAACAGGGTGCATTAGGAATAAAAGCCTGTCTGTATTAAAAGCACTGTTCTCTCTGCTGTTGAGGAGACACATTAAGTTTATTGTTTTAAACACACAGTTTGTAATTTCTGCTGGCCAAGGTGTCAATCAAAACAAAACAACAGCTGTAACTGGCATGGAATCATAGAATTTTTTGAATGACACACACTGCCAACTTGAGTAAAATTACAGATTAAGGTTGAACATTGTTGGAAACATTTGAGATAATGTAAGTATTAACTGACTCAGTCATGCTCGTTGTCTTCCTTTTAGTTTGTAGACATTAGTTAGCACTCCTGAATGTTTTGGGTTGGGCAAAAGTTTGTTTTTATAATTTATTAATTTTATGAGGAAGAATTTGTTCTTTAGAAAGTGACCTAATCTGGCATTACAGATTTTTCTGTGTTCCATTTGTATATATACAGTATTTGATAAATAAATTTTTACATTGGCTGTATCACAGATGTGTTTTATTAAGATATATATTATATATCATAACAAGAGATAAACATTTCGTTTATTTAAAAAATGTTTTTATGTAAAAATGACTTAGTTAGGGAAGTTACATTTTGAGTTCAAAGCCTGAAAACCTCCTAAGCACCGGCAGTGACTACAACCTGCCTACAAACTAAACTGACTCCTGCTCTGATGTCTAATCTGTGTTCCTAGCTTTGAAGGAGTGTGTTGGTTGGATCAAGAGCTGCCACTGCCTGAGGTGAGAGCTGTGATTACAGTGAAGCCTACTCATGTCCGGGTTTGCACATATTTACCTGCCTTATTAATGCCAACATAATGGAACATGGACAAGAGGTCAGTGGGGCTCACATCAGGACTGACTAATTACTATCATTCCTCAAACACAGTTAGGGATGTGTTAACTGCATTTGGAGCTTGAATTTGATTAGACAACTTTTACTTATGTTGAAAACCATACTGTGCTGTGTAACAACCATCTAAAATAAAACATTTACAGTCACCTACACTGTAGCTGTTATCTCCAACATTGTGTACTTGCATGCTCTCAACAGTAATGTTGTGTAACAGACCTAACATCAAGCAGTCTCTTTGATCACATGAGCTATAATATAATACACATTTAATTAGGCTCAACAGCCAAAGGACATAAAGCTATTCACATTAAACCAAAACATGCTGGTGTTTAATATTAAAGCCCTGCAGACAGCGCCCTGGAAAATGTGCTGATTCAGTTGTTTTCTATCTGTTCTCATCACTTTGTCCAGTCAGCGTCTGAGGATACCTGGAGGACAGATCAAGAAGAACTGCATCCTTGTTTTTCATGCAAATTCCCCCATCTAAACATAAGTTCTTATGGAGAAGTTTTACTTTTTAACATTATCATCCACTCTTTAAAATGAGAATACATAACATTGATGCAATTTAAAAAGTGTATTAGGTTTCAATGAGCAGTAAAGCAGACGTGAGACTTAAACCAACACTATGTAACTTATTTACCTTAAAATAGTGTGTCAAAGTCATTTTTAAGGTGCAGTGTCTTCTGATAGGGTGAATGGTATTTCTGTCTCAGTCACTCTGGCCCCAGCACCTACATCATGTCTGACAAATTGTTACAGACCTGGGACTTGCAGTGTTGAAACTGTGGGGGATGCGCAATGGCACAAAATACCCTTTTCTAAATAATGTTGTTTAAAGTAATTTGGTCCAAGTCTCAAATAAGTCCCAAGTCATTTTTCCTCGGGCAAGTCGATTCAAGTCAAGAACATGGTTCTGTCAATTCAAGTCATTGTGTCTCCCCAAGATACTCCAGTCTTACCTGCAGTATCCAGTGTTTATAAAGGTAAAGGAGAAGTTCTTAGTATCTGTCTAACAGTTCTGTTATTGACCCTTTTATTTCACCTGTTCAAACAGCATGAACTGGTCTTTATAAGTATTTGGTTGCTCCAACATGGCTCTGGTGGATTGCCCGAGTCAACTCTTAGAGGATTGTGCCAGCCTCACAAGTTTAAAGAGCGAGTGGGAAGGGGAAGCCATTTCAGCGCAATAAATGTTTGTCAGGAACTCCATGACGTACAAGGTCACGCTGATCTATGACAGGCCAGAGTTGTGTAAGGCTGGGTCAGTGGAAATTCTGTCTGGGTGATGCATCACGATGCACTCTCTGGCAAACGTTAATGGACACATCTAACCCGGTGGATTCTGGGAGAACATTACCTGTCCTAATGCATCGTGCCAGCTGTTGCTGCTGAATGAGAATCACTGTCTGGGGATGGTTCTCGTCAAGTGAGCTGGGCCCTTCGGTGTTGTTATGGGAAATCCAAATCCTACATCAAACAATATTTTAGCAAGCATTTTAGAAAGAATAATGTTTTTTTAACTTCAAATCAACAGTATGTTGGAGGCCCTCTCCGGTTTCAACATGACAGGAACCATAATTATAAAGAAAAGTGTGTCCTAGTATGTTGTGGGGGAACTTTACTGGCCAGCACAGAGTGTTGGACCCACCCCACTAAAGCTGGGAACATTTTCCCAGAAGAGTGGAGGCTGCTATAGCAACAATAGCCATGGTTTTGTAATGTCACGTTCAACATCCACTCAGAGGTTTAACGTTGTGGTGCCCAAACACTTTTGGAGATGTAGTGTACATTAGTTGTACAGTACAGTGAAACTAAACAGATTCTGTCACTCTCTCAGCAGTGATTCATGACATTCACTGCCTTGTTATTAACTCGTCTGAAGGTTGAAAACACATGAGCTTCAGCTTAAAAGGTCACTTCGCCCCGTCACCAGGTAACCAGATTTTTTATTAGTATGTATCACTAATCACTTGTGACCTACTAATGTCACTACAATCATAGCTTGCTACCGCGTTCACCAACACCATGACTTGTATTTTTGTTGGCTCAAGCTGAATGGCACAGTTGGATTGTCCGGGCAATCATACTAAAAAATATAACCAAATGTCTATTCAAGTGGTTGTGTTTCTATGGTCCGCTCAGAGGCCTGCAGCATGGCTGCCAGCAGGGCAGACGGGCAGACAGTGTGTGGCCACCAGCAGTACACTGAGAGAGGAGGGGAGTGTTTGCCGGACTCCTTCCTGAACCAAACGGAGAACCAGATGTCGAGAAGCAAAGCTCAGTGGAGCGCGCTGAGGGAATGAATGATTTCCTGATCAAACTACAATCACTTCCTTCAGAGACGCATGATTTTACTAGAGCGCCCACAGAATACAGGCCATAACCCTGAGCCTCAACAGCAGTGAGTGGCTATGAAGATGTAAAGCCAAATCATGTGGTGAGATAAGAGGCTGTCATTCTGCAGAAGGGGAATTTTAGAATAGATCTTAAAGAGGCTCTATGTAACAATTCCTAGTAAATCTGTGTATGCAATCCCCTTTTTTTATTGGCCATATGTGAGCAGACTGGAACATGACATGGCAACTGAGACCCTCCCGTGTTACTATAGAAGAGATTTTCAGTTTTCTGCCACCACTGGCTGTTCCGTAGTTAGCTACTTGACCTTTATTAAGGCATATATTAAAGTACTGTTTAATATGGGGGGAAATGCAATATTCAATCTCTAATGATCTGTTTGAATTGTAGCTTCACAGTGTATGAGCTCAACAGGTCATGCTGTGTACCTCACTGATGGTACAAAGCATAGCTTCTTTATCAACATAATAAGATGTAAATGGTCGAGCTCGTCTAATACTGAGGCTTTGGGATTGTAGTACGGGCTGGCCACCATCCCAGTGCATCAGTATTTGACTAGTTGGGAATCAGACTCAAAAATCAACTTTCCTTGCAAAGAGGACCTTTAAGATGTCATCTCTCCGATACGTCTGTTTCCAGTGTAACAGTGGAGGAATGACATTCAAAAGTATTCAACAGCCTCATCTGTTTAGAGAAACACTGGAGTGTCACTGTGACTACAGCTGCTAACAATTAGACCTGTGGATTATCCAAACTAATGGACACTTTTTCTGGAAGGTACATTGCTGTTGAAAGTTTAAATTAGCATTCAAATGTCCTCAAATGTCCTGATACTACTGCCACTGCTCAACTTCACTTATATGGGACTGGTAAACAACTGATCTTCATCCCGTTATTTCCATCCATTGCACTTTTCAATGATCATTTTAAGCATTTACATGTTATGATGTGGATACAGAAGCTTTAACCAACATCTGACTGAGGGTCTGGTTGTTGCAACCTCATACAGAGATTGAGCCGAGGGGAATTTTAGAAGGCGATACGTAAACACACCACATGTGTTATTTTTAGCTTCATGGATCATGATCCTGAAAGGGCAAGGCTATTTTTGTTATGCAAAAATGACGGATACAATTAATATCACATTCATATATCAGTTTTTTGTTTTTTTTGAAAGTGATGTATATTTAGTTTCATAATGAAGAACAACTCATCTTGAGGGCAAAATCATGTTTCCACACATTACATGTAGCTGTTGCTCCTGGTCTGCCATCCTCCATTTTAATAGCCATCCTCCATTAGCGACCACAAAGTGTAACAGCGCAGACATCCAATAACCAATATGTCAGCAGCAGCATTCACATAATGAACGGACTCGTTGACACTAACACGCCATGACATCTGCTCTGAACACATTGTGACCATGAAGGTTTTTTTGCTGTGATCACATAACAACAAAAAGTACATCTGCCTTTTCTGACAGGATGAATGTTCCACTATTTCTTAAGCAGGAAGACTTACCAAGATGATCATTGTGACCACAGATATCCTATTCACTGTTGCAGTTCCTAAGCTGAGGATGTACAGTGCGTACACTCGATGTGTAATAATAGTGCATGCAGAAATGTGTGGAACATGCAGTTCCCACCAGACTGACTCAGACGTTCACAAAGGATGCCAGGCTGCTATTTCAATGTGGCTCGGCAACAGTAATAGGTAATTCACACACTGAAAGAAAAAAAGTGTGTGTGTGGGGGGGTAGAACATGCTGTGATGCTCCTTTTACTCATTGGTATAGTAATATCAACCAATGAGGGTGAGATGTACCTAAAATCCACCCAATCCAGACGAATATGGGATCAGTGTTGGTAATCCTGTTCTTACATTTTATCATTAACTTGATGGATTATCTGGAAAAAGAATGACTCCCCTTTTTGTACCTTGTAAATGAAAAAAAGAACATCATGGTCCACTTACTAGCTTTTTTCAGAGACTTCAGCAGCATTTTTTCATCTGTGGATGAAGTTCGCTCTGTTGTCATGGAGATGGTTTAGTTGTCTTGACATCATGTATGGGATTTCGGTCATGTGACAACAGGTAATCATACATAAAAGCTCCAGGAAAAGCTAGTTAGTAGATCTAATCTTAAGGTTCAAGTCTCACATATAAGTTGTTTAATATGTCAATATATTATGTTACAGCGTAAAATCTGTAATATACATAATAAAAGTGTTGATGCAGTCTTCAGAAGGTTATGATTAACAGTAGACCGTAAAGTTACCACACAGAGAGCATTAGCAACTGCTTGAAAGTGTTACTTTTGAGAGAAAAAAGCTAAATTATACATGCTGTAATGCAGTCATTGATTTTTTGTTTGTTTGTTTGTTATTGCATGCTTATTACAACTCCCTAGCTGAAATAGCTAAGGGAGTGGTTCTCAACTGAAAAAATCAAAAATAAAATCAACTGGAAAAAAACAGAAAACAAAATGGCTCTATACAGGTCATCTCTCTGAGCCTCCAGATGCCCCTAGATCCCAAATTAATTTGAAAAGACACAATTTTCACCCTTGTTGAGCGGTCGACCTTATGCACCCACTTCAGACATGGTGCGCAAGCTTTTCAGCTTAGAGGCTACCATTAAGCTTAAAAAGGGTGTCGATAATGTCTTTTTAAATTTATCTGACATCTCAGCTCCTCAGGAGTCTTATGGACGAGCTGTATGGAGCCATTTCATGTTCTTCTTCTGTTGTGTTTTTTTTTTTAATTTTCCTGAGATGTCCCCATCTACTTCAGTTGTTTAGGGGAGTGCTGCAAAACTATTTTGCTTTGAAGCTCCAGAAATGTTTAGTGGAATTCACAACTTCATCCTGCTTTCCATTGGTACGAGGGTGGGTAGATAATGACTGAAATTTCCTTTTTGGGTGAACTTTTCCTTTAATTTGAAATGGTTGGTAATAACATTGAGATGCAGCATCAAACAGAAGTCCTTCCTATTACTATTTTACCAGTATGGACTGAAGCCAGACTCTGAGTTAAACACAAGTGAATGAGCTTGAGAGGTTTGGCAAAACTCATTATTTGTTGTGTTGGGTTGCGATGCATGGAAAAACATTACAAGAATGAGAAAACGTGTCTGGCTGGAGCAGTCTCACTGACACAGCGTGTCTCCTGGAATAGGTTGCCACCAAATGCTGTTGAGGGGATTGTCATTTTCAGGGTCTGGCTTTGCTCCCAGCCTAATTCCCAGTATCTGTTGTGATTTAAAAAATATTTTCTGAATAGATATTTGTCAGATGACAGATGGACAAATCATCCTGTTGCCGTCCAATTCATGTTTTTGATTAATTGCACGTTTAGGTAAATGATGAATTTGTCTTGTCGCTGCAAAATGAATATGTGAAAACACTGGACTGACTGGTTGACAGAATGGAACGGATGGACGGAGATGCCATAGATAAATCCACACAGGCTGAATAAAGGAGAGACCTGTGTGGCACGGTATGGTACGTTATGTAGGTAGGTACATAGCTTTCACGATCCTACGTACATGGTCTGCAGGAGGCTCTGTGGAACCGTGCAGCCAGCCTTGGGAGGGAAGTTCCAAAACAATCCAGGCCCCATCTAGCAGCGGGTATAAAAATACAAGAGACAAGAGCTACTGTACTGGTGTTGCTGCATTGCAGGTGCAAAGGCAGTAAAAAGATTCACAGAAATATAAGAGGAGACTTCATGCAATAAAGCTACACAGAGCAGATAGAAAGTATTATTAGGATCCTGGGGACAGGGCCATGAGAGACAGGAAAGAAAAATGTAAAGGTTAACAATGTATTTGACAATTTATAGAAAAAGACTGTGACTAGTGATGATGTAATTCTAGTTATTAGATCTTATAATTAATGAACACAAAAGTAGCTTGCGCAGTGAGGACGCTAAAGCTGCATTAACTTCAGCTATCTACTAATCAGCCTCTAATAGTGGCCAGAATGAAGTGTAACAACACAGACTTTAATTTACATTAATAAAACTGTTGTTTAAGCATTTCCTAATGGACGCTGGCTAATCAGAGCAGAGATCCAACAGAAACATCTAGCAAAGAGCAAATAAATCAGCATGCAACACACGGTAAAAACAACACAGTGTTTGCCAGCGTCCCACTTGTAGTGCCAGCCTCCATTGTTTAGCTGTTCAAAATGCCAGTGGGTGGGTGGGAGGGGGGCCGGGGGTTGGGGGGTTGAGAGTGGAGTTTTGGGAACTCAAGGAGCAAGAACAGTTGCTCCAAAACAGAAAGAAATGAAAAACAAAACAAAAACAATGACTCGTGGGTATTGATCAGAAACTGACTAATATCCTCAGAGCTGTCGCTGTCGGGATGTGCCATTACTGACTGCAACACATCACAATCAGATATCCTAAAAACATCAATAACATTTTCCCTCCTTTTTAAGCCAGCCCAGATAGTGTTCCAGATAGTGTTTTCTCTGTCAGTCGCTAACTTAATGCAGCTACAAGGAACTTTCATTTTTTTGTTGATTCTGGCGGACTCTCTGAACAAAAGTGGTATGAGCAAAAAGATCTTGAATCGGCTGGCAATAGCAGTTAGTGTTAGCAGGATGCATAGTGATGAGTCAATGTATCTATATGTAGCTTTAGAGCACTAATAATTGTAATATGATGATCCTGAAAGAAAATAAACTTAGTTTTAGTGCCATTCATACACCTTGTTACATGTAGCCCTCAGCTAGCAGATTCGGTTGAGCAGCTTCTCTTCTCTGGCTCAGACAGCTCACATTATTTCTGTTGCTCAGCCATTATAAACTGGTTTTATTTCTGACTTTTCAGAGAATCAGACCAGGTGACAGGCTTTTAGGATTACTCTATAGAAACAGCCAGTGTTCTCACTGATGGTCTTAGTATCAAATTAAACTGTTTCATAACCAGTTGAAAACCTTTTAGGCCGTCCTTCCCTTATCAACTCACAACACTTTGGAAAACCAGTCATGCTGTTAAGCTAGTATGTCACTCGAAAGGGGGCAGCTTGCTAACTTGCTGAAGTTAATCCTTAGTCCAGCTAAAGGTTACTTTTTGTTTATGCTATTTTAGTACTTAATGCATCGCTTGGGATGTTCATCCTGCAGCACAGGTCTAGCTAACTATTGCTGTCTCTCCTTCATGGGTCTAGTTATGGCAAGACCATCATAATTTTGACCTTAAGATAAAAAATCAAGACAGTAGTCACTAACATAGGAAGTCAAAGAGTAACATAGGATGTGTAACAGCTAACAATGCTATCCAACAATGGTAGGATGATGTATTTTCGTAGGCTTACCCAGAAGTTAGCATTTCCTTGGTTCCCTCAATGAAAAAGTCAATGGGATTTTTAAATTCGACTTTGGATAATTGCAGTAAACAAGATCCGCTGCACCTTTAACAGAATTTTGAAGCGTAAATGCAATCAAGAGAAGTATAAAGCTAACGTTAGGCTATGAATGAACTAGCTACATCAGGGTCATATGCTCTACCACGCGTCACTATACACACTTTACTAATGACCAATCTGCAGGTCCTAAAGTTGGAGTTGTAAGTGTCTGACATGTTTTATGTCATAGAATAAAACGTGAAAATCTCCTAATCTAGTGTTAACCACAGATCTTATTTCAGTCATCTAACAAAAAACCTATTCAAGAAAACCATTGACTTTGAGACAATGGAACTGGAGGTTCAAAAATGTTAACTTCCAAAAATTCTAGTTTTGACCAAATACGTGTCAAAAGAATCATTAAGAATGACTCTCTACGAAATAAACTAATTTAATTTCTGTTTGACTTGAATTCTACTGTAGTTTCTTGCTCGCTCATATCTGTGGAAGGTTCTGGTAAATAGCTAGCAATCTTAAAACCCAACCAAAAATAATTTCTTCAAATATGGTCTTACAGAAGCAATGATGAAGCCAACATTGCCGTGTGGCTCCGTGTCGCTCATGTAGGAACAACAGCAGGAGTCTATTGCTCTTTGTAATTCTATTTATAAACCCAGAGCTGAGAAACAGACCCGCTCCCAGAAGACAGGCTCAGCTTCAGTGGCTGTTTCATGTGCTGAAGGAGCAGCACAGTAGTGAAAAATGACAATAAGTTTTATAGCTTTAAAACGGGAGGTGAAAAGCCGCTCCTTGCAAGGAAACTATAAGGGCGGCGGGGTTCTGGGTCCTACAGAGAAATTATGTAAGACGGCACGAAAATGGGGCATTGACATTGTTGCATTTACAACGGTTTTGACTGGGATACAACAGTCAGTTCATCTTTCTGCTAAGAGAGGAAAATGTGAGTTTATAATCATGACTTACAACATCATAGAGTACAGGCATTTAAACCATCCGAGTGCCATCATGCATCAGAGCTTCAGTCTGTCAGTGGGTGCCAGCGGCATTTGGTAAATGCAGGGAGATTCGGGGCACCACTAAAGCCTGCACCAAATTCAATCAACTTTTATGACTTTCACCTCATCATTCACTCACCTTAGTCTGCTGCAAAACCAAGCACTATGTTTAAAACACACACTGCTGCCTCCCCTCTGCAGATATATGCCACTTACAACTTTAATCTGTGGTGTTTGAAAGTGGACTTTTTCTGGAAGCTGCAACATCCACACATCAACCAACCATGATTATTTCACTGTAAATACAAATATAATACAGTGTGAAGCCACAAGTCGATACTGGTGCTTTTAGCTTTGTTGGTAGGGTCTGCTGTAGTGCGAATGGCGCACCTTCTTACATGCAGAGTCCATAAATTTAACCTGTTTACATGCTATTCACGCCAGTGCTGATGCTTGCAATGGGAGGTGTGTGTGTGTGTGTGTGTGTGTGTGTGTGTGTGTGTGCGTGCGTGCAGCAGGGGGACATAAAGTATAGGGTACAAAGCCTCAGCAGCAGTATTCACACACATTGTGCCAAAAATCCTGTCCTCATTTTTATATCCTCCTCCGTCTGTTATTGTCACAAAGCCACAGAATATGGGAGCTTACATTTTACTTTCCTGGACAGATTAAGGACAAAGTGAAAATATAATGCTCATGTCAGCTTCATGAACAGTTTTAGCTTTCATTTTGGTACAAAAACACTTCAGGACAACCGCTCCACACACATTTTCCAACAAAAAACTGTTAAAAAAAAATCATGCTCCAGATAGAAAAAGCTTTACTGTACCTGTGGTGTAGTTCAGAGCTTCTCCGGTGGGTACAGTCTGGTTCGGCTGTTTTCTGGTTTCTGTGCCTGTGTGTGCGTTCCTCAGGCTACTAAGGACTGGAGGAGAGTACGTCTGCGAGTGTTTGTTTCTGTGGGTGCACTAGACAAAATGAGGGAGAGAGAGAGAGAGAGAGAGAGAGAGAGAGAGATAGAGAGAGTCAGAGTCCACCTCTCTCTATGTCTCTTTCTCCATCTCCCTCCCCTTCCCAATGATAAACAGTGAGCACGTGGCTTCACCAGTGATGCAGCACACTGAAGATCAAAACACTGAGAAGTGAGGAGAGGAGTGACAAGGGAGGAGAAGAAGGGAAGGAAAGACCTGAAGAGGAAGAAGAAGAAGAAGAAGAAGAAGAAGAAGGAGGAGGAGGAGGAGAAGAAGAAGGAGAAGGAGACAAGGAGGCAAGAAGAGGAGAGGAGACATAATAGAAAAAAAGGGAAAGTTGAGTTTGGCTGTGAATTAGTGTGTGTGTGTGTGTGTGTGTGTGTGTGTGTGTGTGTGTGTGTGTGTGTGTGTGTGTGTGTGTGTGTTCATCTTGTTGTTGAAAGCAGGACACTGCAGTTGGCGGATATGAGCTTTAAAATTACTCATGCTTTTTAGAACACGCCGACAAAATTGGAATAAATGCACTCCTGATCCAAAGGAAAATATCGTCATCCAATTTTGACACCCAGGGACACCATATCAGCTCGCAGACATCCTCACACAAACACACAACACACACACAGAAGCAGAGAAACACAACAGCCTGCAGGCAACCAGAAGAGCTTTGTTGTCTGGTTAAAGCGGCTGTCAAAGGGACTGACCATGTTTGGGCAACTGGGGCATGAAGTGATGTGAACACTGATAGCTTCAACATCCATGTGGCTCTGACTTTAGAACTCCATACTAAAACTTTAATATAGACTACACTGAATATTATATGGCATAAGGGTTTTTTAGCCATGTAAAACATTGTTCATTGTACAAGACTACAGATGTTTCGACCTCCCTTTTCAGATGATTTAAGGGAGAAGGGTTTAGGCTGATGTGTGGATGGCTCCTTCTTAGCACCTTATATTGCTGTGTTGTTATGGACTCACTGGTGTTCTTGTAAGCCTCGCCCTATTCTGGAACTGATTGGTTGACTCCAACCAAAATACCCTGTGAATGGTCCACTTACTAGCTGCAGTTGCAACAGACAAAGAGGTCAGTGTGTTTACTGGGGAAACTACAGCTCACAATCTGCTGTATCAGCCCTGCAACTGGCAGTTTTACACATCAACTGCAAGAATAACACACACACTACCCCTTAACACCAGATATGAACAAACATACAGTTAGCAAAATAGCACACTAGCTAGCTAATTCTTGTTTGCGGTGTCATTAAACAGTAAATTCATCATGGCCTGCTGACCTCCCTCCCTCTTGTTGTCCAGCTGACAACCAAGGCAACGAAGATCCGTCAGATTTATTTAATTTTGTTTGATGGGAGAAAGACGCCTATCAGTGGAACTCCAACACAGCCCTTCCCCACTTAAAAAGCTAGAGGACTTTGTCATCGGAAAATTATAGATGCAAGTCAAGCATAGGCAGATGTGGGCAAGAAAACCAGTGGAATCCATAATAACTAGACATTGCTGTTCTCCAAAGCATTAAAGGTTCCATTTGTTCCAACACCATTGGTTTTGGATGAGTCGAGAAACCCAGAGCGTCATTATTTGATGAGTTGGAAATGAGACTCAAAAAATGTACTTTTCTTACAGATAGTACCTTTTAATGTTTGCAGAACTGTATCTCTGTCAGCATTTTAAATATGAATTCCATTTACACATATAAAGAAACAACCAGGTCAAAAAGCATCTTTTGCGTTAAAGAAATACAGGACTGACCAGCAGCATAAGAAAAGGAAGGCATAAAAAGTTGAAAGATTTCAAACTAATGCAAATGAGAGAAGCAGTGGTGAATGCAGTGGTTGCCTGGGAGATTAAATCAGTTGGTTAAATATCTGCAGAGGAAATGACAGTAGTCTCAGTGATCGTCTCAAAAAGACCTTGGCATGCAGTGTCCACTTTTTTCAATATATTGATGGTTTACACAATATTACCAGAAAGCTCACTTACTGATGTTTATTAGCTTGCTTGACTGACTAGTTACAGTTACAAGCCCTGCTCCTGTTCTTGTAAGTAGACAATATGTCCAAATGCTGACTCAATGGTTATATGCTAACTTCAGTAGCTTAGCCATCAAGCTCATTTTATGTTAACCTGACATAAAGAGACAGCCATCAGTCTGTTTTTAATGGACCTTCCTTAGTTAAGCAATTTTATTTATTTATCTATCTTTTTTTGGTTGGTTGTCATATACATGCTAATACCCTTCACCCATAGCCTAATAGCCTCATTAAATTAGCTTATTCAGGTTGTCGTGCAAGAAAAATCTTGTTGCATGTTATCGCATATCTACAGAGCCCTAGAGGTGACATGGATAGGTTTTATTTTTTATCTTGCGAGTGCGACTTACTATCTCGCACGCAGTTACTATCATGCATGTGCAACTTACTGTATCTCGCGCGCGCAAGATAATAAGTCGCACGAGATAGTAAGTAAGATGCAGTGGCACTCAGGCTCAAATGATTGAATGAAGTGAACGCTGTGGTGTTCACTCAACAATGATGGGACGCTGGAATCATGAACAAGTGCCATTTACTTCAACAACTTATACAGTAACATTGTTCTCAGTAGCAGCAACGTATCGTACATAGTCGCCATCTTGTTGCACTCTGACCTCTCTACGTGCAGTGTGGTAACTATGACCTGTCTTATACAACAGCACCCCCTGGTGGCTCACTGTATAAGCCGAGAAATGTGGTCTGTGTGAGAATGTCGTGGAAAACTGATGGTATTTTAGTAAATTCAGGTTTTCTGTCACAACATTCACATGAATATGATACTATATGCACCTGCATCCATTGTAAATCGTTTGTCCTGATTGGCAGTAGTCACTGCTGCAACGTTATTTTATAAAGTAATTATAATCAAACTACTATTACCTTGACAACTCCTCCAACATCATGGCTAACATAATAGCTAATAAAACCTACACCAGGACACTCATCATGGATCATAAAAATACCTATTACTTGTACCGTTTACCGTTACACAATAACAATAATAAGACACTTTATTAACTTTTATTAATCAATTAATCAATCAAAATTATGAGATGGTCTCGCTCCATGATAATAAGGCTGCATTTAACGACTGCACTGTTTAATTACGTCAAAAGGCGCATGAATTGCTATCTTGCACGCGTCTTACTATCTCGCGCGTGCAACATAGTAAGACACGCGCACAAGATAAAAAAAACATCCATGTCACCTCCAGGGCTCCGTACATATTCAGCTAGTTCCTATTTCCATTATACCCATAATAGAAATATTCTCTGTAAACGTGCTAAAGGTAACCTTGCAGAGGGTAACTGAAAATGTGTCGCTGGAATCATCCACAAATATGACACCATATCAAAATTAGAAAACACATGTGAAACAATAGGGCAGTTTAGACCCATTACCTGACTATTTCTGTAACTGCTCCCCCACGTTTCTTCTTTCTCATCCCTGAAGTAGCGACTCACTCATTTATTTGGTCATTTCATCCCGCTTTTTCTCTTTTTGTTATAGACACAAGTTCTCTTTTTAAACTAAAGTTCATCACATTATGTTTGTGTTTCATCCAAGAGCGGCAAATTTCAGTCATGTTGTTGTATTCCATATTGCAAATTAAAAGAGCCAAGCACTGAATCATGATGTAGATGACAAACTACCAAAGAATATCCTTAGAGTATTAGCTCCCTGTGGATGGTAGCTATTAACTGCATCATTTGATTTAATAAAAATATGAAATAAAAGTGCTTCACACATGTATGAGCTGTGACAGGTGCTTTGATGCTGGATTTTTAATTCTTTCAACAATCAAATCGTTTTGAAACTTTTTTGTTAAGAATAAGAACTTTTCAGAATGATCTGAATTGGCAAACTCAACTGTATTTGTTTCACTGGAGCCATTCATCTCTCTGTTCATCCATCCATCCCACCATCCATCCATTTTCTCGCCCTGTAAATGTTGCTTTTTCTCATGGCTGGTATGACCTACTTAGCACACCACAGTCTGCCTGACGAGACAGCTGCTTCAAACTGATGGAGAGCTTGCCAAAACACTCTCTGCTATCTAACTTGTCTTGATCAGCATTAAACAATCACCCCCGGCTCTAATTTAATTTTAATGTATTAGATTGGAATAGATGCATGATTCAACCCTTCAAGTATATGATTATGGAACATTTCATACGATTCAGATGGAAGTGTTTAAGGCATCCATGTCTCATTATATAACATGTAGCCTAGTTGTCCCACACACACTCGGAGCATTTTGTGCAAAAATGACATTGCATCATCCTGCAGAGGTTGCAATGAGACATTTTTTCTTAAACTTAGCAACACTGCCAGTTTGAGAGATTTTTTTAATTGTTAGCTCTGCCTCCACTGTCGGGTATCATCAGTCTGTGATGTTGAATGAATTCTAGGGTCTAGAAATTTGGTGATAATGGTGAACGGTGTAACAGTAAGTAAGACCAGTTATCTATGAGACTAATCTCTTTCCCCCCCAAAAAAAATCTTTTTCACTTTCACAAAATCCTGTGAGCAATGGGAAATCAGATACTGGTTATTGGGAATGAGAGACTTTCAGGAGAGTATAACAGATATCAGCACTGGATGCCCATGTGGCTCTGAAGCATCAATTGAGGCTGTCATCCGCTTACTGACTTCAGTGTGTCTTTGTGTTGAAGTGAGCCTCTCCTCTGACTCTGATCTATCAAGAAGGCAGGATGAGCCAGGTAGATAATTGATAGGTCACAAGGAACATAATGATTGCAGAGTAATAGTCTTTTTTCAAAGGAGACATTTTGATTTGCTATGGCAGGAATTCCACTGATTAATTAAATGAATTAAAAATAACAGTATTATAATAGATCCAGGGTCCCTGTAAGGCCCTATTAGCAGGGCATTTTGGGACATGTTAGTGGGAAAGAGCTATTATGAATGCTGTCATATCCACCTGAACGTCTACATGCTAAGACAAGTCAAAATGACTGAGGAGAGCTTTCTCTAAATAAGTAGTCTTTCATTTCAGGGGCTGTAATCAATATTTGAAGAGTTTGATTGAAGTGATGAGTTAATGATGAAAAGAAGGTCTTGGAAAAGAGAAACTTAAATTCAAAGGGTGTGCGGTTATATTTCTCTGATCGAGACGCAATACTATTTAACCATACTATGACATTTTGTAAGTTTATTTTGTTCATTCATTACACAAAACTGCCATATATCTGCCATAACAATGGGGCCTATCAGATTATCACTAAGGAGACAAGACAGATCCGGGTTAGCTAGTTAGCCTGTCTGACTTCAGTGCATATCTCTGTAACACAGAACACAACATCAACACTGATCTATCTTCCCATTCTATTGATGTTGTTAGTTTGTTTCAATAATATATATATATATATATTTTTTAATTCTGGCCACTTTAAGTCACTTAAATCATTTCCTCTCACCATCTTGACACGAGATAATAATTCATCGGCCTAGCGCAACATTTTTATGCATGCCACAAAGCATGATGGGATGCTGATTGCTAAATTGTACCATGCAGGGCATCGGTGTGAAAGCATCTGCATTCATTATGTGTCTGTGATTTTCCTTTAACTCGTCACCCATCTGTAATTCTAATTAACTCACACTTATTAACTCACCCTTTCACTGAATGATATTAAGACAAAAACATGGATTTAGGACTGAGCACAGTTCAGATTGTTTTCTAGTAATTAAACATTTTGCGTGCACAGTTTATGCTGTTGAGGAGTGTGTGGTCTGGAGCTGTTGTGTGTGACTGTTTGTTTCACTGTATTATAATTAGGCATTGCTCTTCATGTCACCTCATCCATGTTCTATCCGTGTGTTTACATTGATAGCACTGAATAAGTGCACTTCTCTGCTTGCTCAGTGACTACTCTGTCTACATATGAAGCTACAGTCATACACAGTAACAGGCCTATCTCAGTAAGACTGTGGCAACAACCTCAGCCTACAGTGAGGCAGGGGACTGTTAGTGTTTTGTAACTAGACAGCCAGAGGCTCAGTCTCTGCTATCTCCCCATGTATCCATCAACAGTCATGAATCCTGCAAAAATGGCCTGGAGCGAGAGAATGAGTCTCCACCAGTGTACTGCTCGACACTATCGTGTTAGCTCAATGCATACATTACAAGACACAATGAAAAAGTTAAGTTTTTTTCAGAGAAAAGGTGACTGCCTACTGGAAATGACGTTCAAAGTTACAGTGACAACTTTCCTCTGGGAAAGTGGAAGTCTGAAGGACGAGAGAAGAGATCCCGTCATAAACCCTGTGACAGCTGCCAGCAGACGTTTCTGACTTCTCTGTGTCATGTGGAATTATTTGATAGTTGTTGACACATGTCAAAAGCTTTTAGATCAAAACTCTGCAAATTGTCTCGTTCACTTCCTGGCAAGTCGCACGCGGTCTTTTTCTCTCATAGGCTGCTCCAACCACACAAGTAAATAGACCAGCTTGTCCACTGCAGTCAGAGTCATGCACAGTGATTCAATGTGACAGTTATGTAACCTGAATTAAAATATCATTAACACACTACTAAATATATCACAGTCCAATCAACTGAGAGAGATATTACTCATTAAGGCCAGTAATGATTATTTACAGGGAGATAAGTTTGTGTTCAGTCAACTGTGTCTATAGATTTATTGATAGTGTTCTGTGATATGATATATATAAACACAAACACACGAGGTAAATTGGGTTTATCAAAGGCGCAACACAGTGGGCGACGTAAAACAAGCACCACAGAAGCGTCATACAGTAATATTTCCATCATGATTATTGCAAATTAGTGAACATTAAAATGCTAACATGCTAAACCAAGATGATGGACATCTTGGTCTAAACAGTATACCTGATAAATGGCTTGACAATAGTGCCTTAGAATAATGTTGTGAAATTATTTGCTCAAGAGCGCTTCAAAAATGCTTGGACTGGCCAACGCAATTTAATATCATCCTATTTCTGACCCTATACCTCAATATCAAAGTTGTGACAATATTGTAGGGTTAACTATTGGTGCTTTCACAAAATATCAATGCAATGATATTTTGCAAAAAATAATAATCAGTAACAGGGACATAATGACTAAGTGGGCAAAGGCAAGTGTTAAATTGAGTAGAAAAGTCTGGTGAGTTCAGACAATGTCATCACTTTATTACTGTGATGCAGCCTTTAAAATCCGGAAGAGACAACGCTGAGGCCATATCATGGTATAATGATATCCAAAATCTAAGATGACACATCGTCTCATGTTAACAATATTATATTGTATATGCTGCCCAGCCCTACATTAGCATTCAGCTCAAAGCATGATACAGCCTCGTAAAGGAGTTGGCATGGCAATAGACTATTGTTATTCTTACAAATTGTTTCCCTGCCTTTATACATTTCAGTCTTTGCTTTTCTCCTTCTACACTGACAGACACCTTCTATCGTTATATAGAGTACAGTTCTACAACTAATAATCTTCTGTTGACCTGTGTATAAAAGTGTGTTTGTGTTCCTGCTTGTGCTCTTTTATGTTTTTCACCTCATGGCTTAGCCAGCCCTCCACTGAATCAAACTCTCATCCACTAACAAAATCACAGAAATCCCTCCTGTCCTCCCACCGACATTATGCCTTTATATCTGTTCTTTAAAAAAGTAAATCTTACACACAGAGAAACACAATAAAAAAGGAGTCACAATCATTTAAAACACAGCATGTGCCAGTCACAAAGCATGCCCCCCGGCATGTCTGTACCCAATGTCCATTCCCATTGATCCAGTCTAAAAAGCACTCACTGTGTGCAGTAGTGTCACAGGAGTATAGAGTGTTTACTGCCAACAGACAGGCTGACCCCTGAGAGGAGTGAGCTGCCGTTATTATTATTATCATGACTCATCGGCCTGTTATGCTGCAAATTGGCCTCTGAAGGGTTCTGTAACTGTGAGTGTCTGTTTGTGTGTAAGACAGAGATGCAGAACATGCTAATTAAAGTGTGTGAGTAAGGAGAGAGGCAGCAGGCAGCATGTGAATGAGTCTACTCTAGTTTCCATCGTATTAGTAGAAAATAACATAATGTCCTCAAGAGAACCTCTTGAGGATTACCAAGAAATTATTTTGGAAATACAAAAAAACAAAATCTAATTTTCCACCAAAATTAGCGGGTCTGCAAGTCTGCACAGGTTTTTTAAATGTGGGTCAACACACAAAAAATCACCTATTGCCCCCAATGCCACTCCAACTAGCAAGACAGCCCATCTGTGTTTTGTATCCAAAGCATTACATTAAGTTTAATGTCACAAATGCTCGGTTGTAAAGGAAGAGAAACAACAACAATAGGCCCATTGTGAAAATCCCTGCGAAGTGACTCGTTTTGCTTTAATAACTTGACCCATTTGGTCCAATCCCGTTTGGAGAGTCTATCCCCATTCAATTAAGCCGGGCGCTAAAGCGGAAGTTAGCTGGCTGGGTCAGCGATTCAGATATTTTCATAGCCGGGAAGTCAAGCTTTTTTGGCTTCAACACACCACTGAGCAGCTTTCATAGGAAGGTGTTTTCTATCTTTATTTATGTGGCACCGCCGGATGTTGACAATGCGTCGTCACTTTGCACAGTAGAATTTAGCTTGTTCACCCGGGTCTTACGTTAAGTTCAAAACCAAGCCGAGCCGAGGTGACAAAAACCCGGGTCTGCTGCAGAGTCAATTGATCTGTTGTAAATTAAGTGTTTACACAATGCACAAAAAAAACAGATCGTAGTGGGTTTAGGTGGCATTTTTGAGCAGTGGAAAAGGGGTATTATTTGAGTGCTGAATGGAGGAGGCAATGTAACGTTACGTGACTTTACTTCCTGAACATACAGAGAAGAGATGAGTAAAGAAAAGACACTGCAGGAGAGAAATTGGTGAGTGTAACTTTGCTCAGATCGAACACAAACACACCCTCTGTACCAGTTTTTGTTCACTATCTTGCTGCTAATGTAAAAGGTATTCTGGCTGTTTGCGGCAAATAAACACACACCCAAACTCATGCCAGCTACGTGAGGCGAAATCTGCTGATTCTTATGCGTGAGCACCGATAACAACTAGTTTGTTAGTGTGTTAGCGTTAGTGTTAGCTTGCATGGCCAGGCACTTCCAAGATGGTGACAGCCGGTACCACCCATTGTGAGCCCCATTCTGGCTCTTCAGAAACCTATGGGTGGCACTGTCCACTACTTTATACAGTCAGTGTTCACAACCAATAACAGTGGCAACACATGGCAACACCAATCATCTTCATCATGTCTGCCCAAGTTGCAGATATTTCGGTTGCTCTTCTTCTTCTATTAGTTAGTTGTTAACTGCTGCCAGCTGCTTTTAAATCTTGTTGTCTTCAGACATAACAAGTCATCAACTAACGTCACACCGTTGCCCCAGCTTACTGCTTTTACACAGGCATCAGTTCAGCTCTTTCAATACATCTCAATACAACACCTTTGTACTTCTACTAAAGAACAGTGTGGTGGAATGACGGTGAGTTATCCCCGCCTTGAGCTGTCAGGATCTGCAGAGCTTTGTCTGTTTCCCCTTGTTTCTCCTGTGTTTTTCCCCCTCCCTCCTTGTTGTAGGTTTGTCTCCCTCTGTCTGTCAGCGTTTGTCTCAGGATGGGTGTGGCTGACCTACATTCTGCTCATAAGCCGGAATCCTCTCACCTGCTGCTCCACACACCTGCGGTCCATCCACACTGATCACCAGTTACCTGTCCTAAGCCGGTCTTTCCCCTCCAGTCTTCCCCATCCGTGTTAACACCTCGGCCTCACTTTGAGTATATCCTGTGCAAACCTGCCTTCTGTCTGTCCGTGCTGCAGACCAGCCACACACACCAGCCGGTCCAGTCACGCCCAGCCTCGCCTGTTTTCTCATCAGAAGCCCTGCTCTGGACTGTCTGGGACCTGCTGCTGCCTCATTTTGAACTCCTTGATTTTTAAAAAAAAAAATTTTTCCCCATTTAAATTGTTTTCTTCTTACTCCTGTCTCCAGTCCATGTGTGTAAACATGTGAGTCAAGCCAATGTGTGTTCTTGGTGCTGAATGCTAACAGGAAAACAATGGGTTACTGGATTGATGGTTTCCACGCACAAAGCATATGGAGAGTTATGAGAGAATGAATTGACAGTCACTATACAGCTGTTTGTTCATGTCCTACACTCAGTGCTGGTGCTGAAGCTATCCCTGCACTGTTTTAATATGTAACCTGTTGCCTTATATTGTTACATAATCTCTTTCTTCCCCTCTGTCACCACCAAGACAAAACAATGGCTTTTTATTGTGAAGAGAACATTTCTGAGTCTGATTGTCACTTGTATTATAAAAATTCCAACCCACGTCAAACTATTGATTGTTCCCAAATGTCAGCTGGTCTAAACTGTGTAAGTCAGGGAAACATCCTCAGCGAATTGAATTCTAATGAATTGAATGTCATTACTTTGTGTAATATCGAATTGCTTAACCTTTTCCTATAACCTCAGTGTGCCACCTGAGCTCACTGTTGAAAAGTGGATGAACTGTTCCTGAAAGGGCTCCAGTTAGAAGTGCTGGTGTTTCCTCTCAGCGGCGTGAGTAAAGTTTTTCATTTGGCGAGATTTGGATCGAAGTAAAGGGGAATGATGTCCTGCATGCGGGGACTACAAGGTAGACAGTGAGCAGTAACCAAGAAACTGTCGAAAAGACAAGAATAGTCAAAAATATCATTAAAATGCATAGTTTTATATAAAACAGCATCATTTTTTTTTCGCAGGCCTATACAAGGGCCCAATTAGATTTCTTTTCATGGGCCCCAAAATCCCTGGCAGCGCCCCTGGTGTCAGCTGATAAGTTCATTTAAAGCCTTTTGTTGTAAACATTTCCTGCTAATGAGAGTAAAGACACAAAACAGCAAGCTTTGAAACCAAAATCAAGGGTTCAAAGATGTTAAAAAGCTCAGTAGAGTTTTGAGTATATACAGAGTTGGTGATAATTCTCCCAAATCCAACCAAACTCTGGCTGTAGCTTGACCATGCTGCCTTGCATGTGCAAAACTGACTTTAGAGGGGTTAAGGTAACTGGCCAAACATATCCACCCACCATTGACATACACTCAGACAGCCATTACATACAGTATAGGCAATTGCAGTATGTGCAAAATGACAGACAAACATCCCAACAACTAATTGAAAAGTGAACATACAGAAG
Organism: Diplodus sargus; assembly: GCA_903131615.1. Lineage (NCBI taxonomy): Eukaryota > Metazoa > Chordata > Actinopteri > Spariformes > Sparidae > Diplodus > Diplodus sargus. Next base: position 105,577 of record CAEMYA010000153.1, on the reverse strand, counting down.
CCAAGCTGCGACATAAAACAATGCTAAGTTTCAACATTGCAGACACAAACATTTCCGGTTTTTATTGCAGGCCTCTCAGTCACTTCACTTCCAAACTGAAAGAAAAAATTATACCAACCTGTCTAAATACACGTATATCACCATGGTCAGACACACACGTATATCACCAGTTACAGTATAGCTGCCTATTTTTTTCCTCCCGGCTGCCTGCCACCTGCTACAGATAATGAAGCGAGGCCTACAGCGCGTTGGTCTCCCTCCTCCTCCTCCCGGCCCTGACAACATGGCATTGTATGAGCTGTTTCTCTTGTGCCAACACGGGGGGGGGGGAGATAATACTCATTTGGAGAGCATAGCGGGGGCGTTGCTTCAGATACAGCTAATCCTCACACCTCATCGCCGAGATGTGCCTGGCTGCTGCAGAGATCGCCTCCACCACTCCCTCTCTCCTCTCTGTCGCTCCTCTCCTTATTCTCTCCTCCTTCTTGACATTCACTCCCTCTGCTGCTGTCTTTGTTCTCATCTCTAAGCCCTCTCCTCTTTCTCTTTCACCTCTCCTCCTGCACTTATCTCGTCGCTTCTGGGGCACGAGCACGAGGGGTGAAAGGGCGGTGCACTTTTTAGAGAGGAGAAGATAATGTAGGATTAAAAAGATAAGAGTAGGGAGGTTGATTGAAAAGAGGGGAGGAAAATACAGCACAGCAGAAAACAGAAAGCTGTTGCATCCTCTGTCATGTTGTCCTGATCAAAAAAAGACATTTTGTGAAAGGTTTCACCTTTTTTTTTTAAAATAAATTTCTGAAATTATTCTGAAATTAACTATTTAATTGATTATATAACTTTCTTATGCTAATGAAAATCAAGATCACAAAAACACAGTTGCTAAAGTATTCTACAAAGCCGATAAAGTACAGGATGATGGAGCCCCACAAGGAGAAATGTTGCTGATGAGTTGATCATTATATGCAAATGACTAGTTATTTTTGAGTACCCAGGTCTTTTCTTATTTCTTTATTTTCTTTTTGCTGTCTCCTCCATAATTGGATGTGTTTGGCAAAATGTTGGGTCCCAGGCAGGCCACCAGTCGCATTGGAAGCTACAATCACACAGGATTACTGGGACGAGTAGAAAGCAGCATTGTTACTAAGGGTGTTACGATTTCGATTTTAAATCGAAATCCACCAAAATTAAGTCACAATCTCGAACTTCGAATTAAAAAATGGGATCGTCGATGCTGCCACACCCCCATGTCACGTCCGGTCGTCTTGTAGCCAGTAGCTATTAGCTACAGCCAGCCAAACGATAGCATGGTGTAACACCATTCCTGTTCGGCTCCAGCATTAAGTGACCTTTAACTGTAACTTCAAAGCTAAGTGACAGCATACAAACGTTTGTTGTTCCTCTGGGAATGGACTTTTACGAGGTTGATGTTTTTATGGTAAGTACAGCACCCTGTCACGTCACTTTGGCAAACAACTCATCAGACTAGAAGACACATTCAAAGCTACTTTTTCTTCCAAACTTGGCAAGAAAACACAGCTCAAGGACCCGACAGTTTGGCCGCCATTGCCCACTGAGGATCTTGAATCAATGGGCGACTAGTGGGAATCAGCAGCTTTACGTTTTTTTCATTTGAGCTACGGAGGATCATAACGCAGAAGTTCACTTTGATTTTGTAGCCACGCGGAAATGTTAAAACGACTTCTTGTTCTTATAATTCAACCTAGGATGTGTTCCTGAGCAAGAGTACTGGTATAGGCTGTGGCTTAGTGAAGATGATAAAATGTTAATTGCACAGTATGGTGTACTGTTGGTTCTGCTCAAAATAGAATCTCTGCCTGCACAATGTCACCACAGGGAGAGAAAGTGATGAAATTACTTGCAAGGCCGACTCAGAGATACCTGGCTAAACTGTGAATACAATTAAATGGAATAGAGACACATGTCAATAAAATTCAGGCGGAAACATGAGAGACAAGGAGAGTGAGAGAGGGAGAAGCAGTAAGCCCTGGGCTCCTCTCAGCATTTTATCATGTACACAAATGGTTCCCCTACAAATACCAAATGTCACAGGCCCTTAACGCAGACAGAAGCCAGAGGCAGCATTAGTGTCTTGTATGTCAGCTTCCTGGCCACTCGCCCCCAGTCTGCCCTTTGCTTCAGCTAAACCTTTGGCTGAGACTGCCCACCAGGACCCACAGACACAGGTTATAAAAGGCCTGTAATAGATCTATCCGCACAGCGTGTAATCACACAGTAATGTTTAGATCTACCTACACATATAATTCATTCTGTGTGGGTGAGACTGATCGTACCACAGTGGTCAGTCCTTCACTTTTATGACGGATGTCACTTTCGTTTAATCCTGAGGAGTGTTGCTGTGATGATCCTGGTTAAGATTTCAGCTTCAGAGCTCTGATGTATTTCCTAAGGCAGTGCCGTGACGGGAGGTCAGCCGACTTGCCTTTGGGTATCGACCGAGATATAGCCTCAGCAAAAGTGGCAAGGTTATCTTATCATCTGCCTTTACAGCGTTGGACTGTATACTTGCATAGTTATTCACTGTCAAACTGTGATTTGCATTTTTGCATTTTTGCAAAAAATATGTTTTATTGATGCCTCATCTAACTGTGTTATTGAGGGTTGAGAGAGGGAATATCTGTTTTTATGCAATAACACATCAGGATTGGGAATAATAAATTGGTCTACAATTTTAAATTGACTGAGGAGGTCGTCGAACGGATCATTTGGATTCTGGAGTGCCCCTGGTTTCCCTCTCAGTCAGTAAGTTTACATGCACAGTTTAGTCGAATTACAGCCATAGTTCGACTATGCTACTCAATCAGACAACTGCAATTATCCGAGTATACATGCCGGTGAGAAAATCAAATTATTGGCCCAAAGCATGTCATACCCCGGTACGATAGGTGGCGCTGTACCCATTTCAACTAGTGGTAATAGAGCCACCTCCGGCTGACCTCTTTACACCACCACCAACAAAAAACTCTGCCTCGGCATTCAAGAAAGATGGCGTACGAAGATCGAGACGAAGCTACATCTTTGTACATTTCGTATATGGTGTACATGATAATTACACAAACTCTTGCTTGCAGTTATTTCGGAGGAAAGACGCCGCCGCCATCCTTCTACTTCCGGCTCACAGCCCCGGGTAAAAAATCTCGAGTCTGCGCAGAACGCAAAATCCGAATCCAATCTGATAGAATGTATACATGCAGGAGTAATGCGACTATCAATTGAATAATCTAGGTGTTTTAATCCGACTATGAGATATCCAATCCGGTCTGATTTTAGTCAGACTAAGGTGTATACATGCATCTAAACTGGTAATTCGGTTTTCTTGAGTTTTTTTTACCGATTTATAGCAGTTGACAAGTTGATCATTTCAGCCTGAAACTGCTCTGGGTTGATATTTACAGAACAGCCTCATGATGAGGTTATCAAGGTTTTTTATCACAAAAGTACTTGCAAATAAGGATTTTCCTCCATCACAAGTAC
>CAEMYA010000153.1:88633-102049 GCA_903131615.1 Diplodus sargus | reverse complement strand
GAATTGTACTATCAGCTCTCACCTTTACTGTCTAAAAGCGAGCAGAGGAGATTCAAACGAAAGGTTTAATTAAACTTAATGGTGCAACACAGCTAATTAGCTTCTTCTGGACCCTCTGGGTGTCTGTCCAGTCAAAGGTCCGCACTGTTGAGACAGTTTGCTGTTGGTCAACACCAACATTTTTTGTCTCAACTCATCAAAGTTGTTCCACTCAATTTCACTCAGTGGTTTGCAAGGCCTCTATTTGTACATCTACTGATGGTGATTGTTCTTTGAATTTGGAAATTATTTCACTGCAAAATGTCACAATATGTAACTGACGGTGACCAGGCCTTAATGGTCATACAGAACCTGCTGAGGGTGAAGTCATGGTGGATGGTTGAGTAAGTAAAGCAGCAGTCAGCTTGTTTCTTAGACCATGAAGATATTCTTTGTCCTGACTTTGACCATGACCACCTTCTCTCCCTCCCATTAACAGTAGCTGTAGTGTAGGATGACATTGTTGTGTCGGAGGAGGAAATATACCATCCAAAGGGAATCATCAAAACCTGGAATCTGAGCCTTTTAATAATTGGCTTACTACTGATCATTAAGTACTAATAAATGATTTATGAACAGTGAACAAAGTTATTGATGACACACGTATGAAGCCTATTACCGGTATTTAAAGTATTAAGTAAGTAATAAAATAGTATAAAAAGAAGCTTATTGATTTATGGCCTACAGTTTGACTTTAAATTGCACTGGTTGAAGAAATTAAAACAGAGATTTTATACATATATATATATATATATATATATATATATATATATATATATATATATATACAGTATTAATGAGGTGATAATACAAACTCAGAAATATTTAGTTTAATATAAACAAAGTAAAACAGTATGAAAATATGTTTAAGTTCAGTGTGTTTTGACTGATAATTGAGACATGAAGATGAAGAAGGTTTGTATATTAAGTTTGTTTGGGCATGATGAAAGATCATTTAATAAAGAGCTTTTCATTCTGATTAAACCTTCTTCCCAAAAACCACATAGTGCACCTTTAACCCCTTGCTTCCGGTGAAGAAACTGACTTATTCTGACAAAAAGAGGAACAAAATAAATGTTTCTTTTGAAAATTGGGACTTGAAATTGGGATATATCGAAATGGAAAGGTCATGGAGTGACTCAGGGCAGTAATGTTGAAAATCCTATGGATCAGGCCTCCCTCCATCAGGACCGGCCCATATCAGGATCAATAGTTACAGCCCAGGGGCAACTTCGATATTTTCATCATCAGTGACCTACAGTGTGTCCCAACTCGCTGTCCATCATCTGTCCCACATTTAATGCTTCAGTAAGCAGCTAGGACTGGGCTGCTCTCACATGCTTTGTAACGCTAATGCCTTTTCCACATATGTCCAACACCCTCATGGTAAATATGAACCCCATAAACAAAGAGGGGGGTTTTCTGGGTTGTTGCTTGTTTTTGATGAATTTAGCACCTGTTGTTTGACAGCTTGTTGATGTGAGACTTTCCACAGTTAGCAGAGAACAGAGTGACTTTGGTAGACCTTCCGCCTCCGGTGTGTAACACGTTGAGCCTGTTAAGTGCTGATGCCGGTAAAAACCAGAGCAAGTTTTGTCCTTGTGCATAATGCTGCAGATGGCCTCGGATGAAACAAGTCAAGACAGGTCCTGTTATCTGCAAATCATGTAGTTTAATCATATTTTCATACATTTATTTTGTTTAATTTGATGATCCAGTGTCAGAGGAAACTTACAGGGAATGATTTATAGTTTGTATATACTTGGGATAAACCAATTATACAGGAAAGCCCTTTGGTGGAGTTTAGTTAAAAACAAACCCACGCAGGATTTTGGGTGGATCGCATGCTAGCAATGATATCAGCAGCTAAAGGCCAACACACTCTCACGCCTACACAGAGAGGGCTTGGATAACTGACCAGCAACACCTTACAATAAGACAGACAGTACATCCTAACATGGTGAAGAGCAGCAGGAAGGAGTTTGTAGCGTTAAAACAGATGTTCTGCTGAGCGTGTTTCAGTCGCTGTTGTTGATGATTGAATTACTGTGACGACTCCCTTTTCATATGGTAGTTTACCTTTATCACAAAAAGTGTTTTCGCCGCAGTTCAGTCAGTGATCCTTGTAAATCCCAACTACAGCGGCAGCAATGGGTGACTCATCAAGTGGAATAGCAATAAGAAGTATGAGTCAGCTTTAGCAGAGGACTGACATTACCAATATCAACATTATTATAACAGTCAGAGTATGGAGTAGATTTCACAAATTGTAACACAATAACATTAAAAATAAAGAGCAGGGCTGAAAATACAAACACAGAATCAGTCGAAACAAAACAGGATAGAGCTGTTTTCATTCCTAAACTCAGAGGGGCCAAAGTCAGAGATAAGTTGAAATGAGCAGGACATATTTCCGTTATTTCTGTTCCGCTTGAACAGTCAAGTTATAGGGGGTGAAAAATGCCGGGCTTTCTGTACAGTAGCAGTTATTAGGAGATGTGACTCAAGTAAATTTGGTCCAAGTCTTTGGTCCAAGAAATTTTGTCTTGGGCAAGTCAAGTCACTTTGTCTTTCCAGCAATATTGCAGTCCCATTCATGTTTTCAGAATCTCTTAAGAGGAAAGACAAGGTATTATTACATATCTAATGATATTTTTGGCAAATCTATCTAATCTTTTCTCTTGAATTTGTATTATAATTATTGATATCAAGTGAAAACATGTAATAAAACGAAAACGTTTTTTTTTTTAAAGAAAAGTTTCTTTATTTTTATACTGACATTAAACTTTGTTACATTCTGCCTGTTCATCCATTTTGAGTAATCATTTCTCAAGTTTTAAGTCATTAAGCCTCTCATCCAAGTCATAATGACTCCAGTCCACGCTCTCTGGTTTTGCTTTAACAAGTCCAAATGCCTGCTGGGAAAAGGGTCTACTGCCTACATAAAAAAATACAAATAAAAAATGTATTGGACTATTTTTGAACATTTTAAAGCGTGGCACAACAGGCTGGATATACAATCAGATTTACACATATGGTACACAATATTTACATGAAGTCACATCAAGCTAGGTCAGTGATTTGTCCCACCAGCAGGTGTCAGTAAGTGTCTGCAGGATGGAGCTCAAGTCTGCAACTGAACCCCCACCCACAGCCTCATATCAAATTTGACTATCCATCTCATGTCATTTTTCTTCACACCATAGGAAAAGTTTGTAGTCTGGATTCTGTCACTTTTTTTCTTCTTTTTTTTAACAGCTAATCAACGGCCTGTGCCAAGTTGTTTTGCTTGGTCAGCTACAGTCAGCCAACAACAACAAGGAGTGTGGCCTCCAGCGGAGAGGCTGTTAAAAAATGCCCTCAAAATGTTGTCAGCTCAATAACTCAGTCAGTGTGAAAAACACTGTACTAGCAATCGGTGCCTGGCAGGTTGTAATCTCAGATTCTTCTCTCTGTACAAACCCATCAACATTTAGAGGTGACCTCAATCCACATACTGGGGCTGCACTTGTAGTCTTCAAAACCAATAATAAGTTGATGGTTTCTGTTCACCATTATGAAACTGATTCTTGGACCATTTTCAAGGTAAACAATCTACAACGATGTAAAACAAGCAACTGCCTATGTCTGTAAAGTCACACATTTGGGGAATCTTTATTTGATAATGACAAAAACCATTAATCAAAATTCAAAATGACAAGATCTGCATATCCACTGAATGTCCATCAACTTAACCAATACAGATTCTGCACCATCAGTGGCTACAATCTGACAAAATAAATAGGGAAGACATTTAAAGTCCAAACTGGTTGGTCCCACCACAGAGAGCATGGCTCAGATGTAGAGGCTGGATGTGTCTGTTAAAATAAGAAATGACAATCCGAGTCTGTTGCTGCTCTGAAGTTTTGACTAAGTTCTGACTAGAGTCTGTATCTTTTAACTGCAGGCTGAGGTCAGTTCTGCACATCAGTCATCTTCCTCTTGCGATAGTTGAGGACCAGACTGGAGGCAGTGAGTTGGGAGGCCTGGCCCTTCTCCCAGCCCTGGAAGCCGTTGAGGCCGCTTTGCCCCGACCTGAACAGAGTCTTCTCCAGACAGTCCAGACGCTCCACCAGCGCAGACGTGTCCTCGTTGTAGGCGTTCTGAGAGGAGTCCATGGTCCGTCTGAACCGCCCGATGAACGTCTGGATAAGTAGTTAGCCACCAATTAGATGATTAGAAACAAGCAGTGCAAAAGATGTGCAGTCAAGGTACCACATTGAGTCACACTTGCAACGTTTTTACTAAGAGCGACCCACTTCATGAACCAGCAGTCGACTTTGATCTTAAATTTAAAGTTAAACCTCAGATATGTAAAATTTGACTTGATCCTTGCCTTTCGGCAAAACCATCTTCAAAAAAATGTATCTTCAAAATATTGAAACATCAAAGAGTATGTGTGAACAGGTTTCTGCTACATTACACTGTGTTTGAACAATTAGACACAGCTGGTGTACAGCCTAGAAACCTGCAATCACGTGGAAATTTTCATCTCCACCTTCACATTTTTGTTTGACACTTAACACAGTGTCTGGGCCACAGGATAAAGAGACTCATCAAAGAGATGCATCATTTCCTGTGTATAAATATATGGAGCTCCATCTGAACATAGGTTGCACTGTAAGCAAGTCTTTAAAACATAACACACTCATTTTGCTCTGGGTAGAGTTAAAACATCGCACAGAAAAGTGGGACAATGTCCAATATCACAGATTTTGTTATCAGGCCAATGTCGTTAAAAAAATAGGATGACAATCTCACCTCTCAAAGTGTGTAACCTACTTGTGAGTTGTGCCTTGGAGAAGTCTTATAGTGTGCAACAACCCTCTGTTTGTGTTTGTCTGTCAGACAATGAGATTAGAATCAATCTGCCCGGTAACAGCCGCAAACAACCAGCTGTCCACCATGTTTTCTGATCTGATTGCACCCCCTGGTTGTAGTATATCAAATAACACTGGGCTGCATTTATTTCTATCTGCACTGTGTCTGTTGATCTGTGACATTTAATTGCAAAGCATCTGGGCTGCTGTACACAGCAAAGTGTATTTATATTACATTTTACCACACATTACTAATGTGACCAACTTAAAGAAACCATGAAAACTGGGGAATTGAAAGCTTGCACAGATCTTTCCCTCTCATAAAGTCAATGTTAACATCCCTTTAACATGGCCTGGAAACACTACTATGTGCCTGACAAATGGGGAAATGTACCGCTCTTCACTCCCAGTTCATTAGTGCATGTCTAACTTACAGACTGCACAAGTAGAAAACATGAAAAATGTTCTCTGAAAATAAATAAATGCATGACTACTATAAAATAACTAAGACAATACTGTTACAAACATTTTTCATCAGTTTCTGACATTCTATTGACCACATACCAGCACTTTTTCAATACCTTCTCACAGCTCTTTGTGTTATTGTTAGTGCATGGTGTTCACCTGCAGCAGTGTCTGTGCGATCTCTGGGTTCTCTGGGCTGTCAAAGTGCAGCATTTGGGATCCCAGGCCGTAGTAGTAGGGCCCCATCTTATGCAGGTCTACTACATTGGGGTCAGCGTTGAACACAGTCCTCCAGCCCTCTCTGTATACCTTTGGGAGCTCGACTGACAACACTCTCCTCTTCCTCTCGTACAGTCCTTTGGACAGCCAAAGAGGAAGCTCCATCTTTGTACCCTGAGTGGAAAGAAACCGACTTCAGAGAGGGAGTTATCATTAAGACCCCTGCTCTATGGGCTCCACACTGCTCATATATGTGTTGGGGCAAATATTTGAATTTCATGTGTGTCTTACTGTAACACTTCTATGGGAAATTCTCTAAACTGACTTCCATTACTGAATTTTTCAAAGCAGACATTTTGACTTGTCATAGTATGTACAGGTTACAGGTTACTAATAACATCAATTATACCTAGTTCTATTCAAGTTTCCGATAAGTGTGGCAGTGAGTCAAGCATGCACAATACAAGGACCCTGAAACTGAAGTAAGCACATGGGATTTTTGTATCTCTATTCCATCTGCAACATGTCAACATGTCTCTGTGAAAAAGGCCTATTATCTCCAAGTAGTCCTGAAGACCTGCTCACCCCTCTGAGGATCCATCTGAGGAGAACTAGTGGTATGTTTCTGATATGACCTTATTCTTTAGCACTTCTATTTGTTTGAACTGTAACTTTTAGGTTCCAGGATAACTGCTGTGGATAATGACATAAAATATCTCTTTGAATTAAAGCGTAGCTACAGCATATTTCCATTAAATGTGAGTACAACCTTCTCTGTAATGTGAGGTGTTGGGCTATAATTTGGCCTAATCAGACCAAACAACATTTCATTATGATCAAATATTTACTTACATTTTACAACTACGAGCAACTAGTAGTTTCCACAATGACCTGTGCCTCCATATCACATTAACATGTGACATGTGTTGTTTATTTAGTCACATTCTTGACTCTTGACTTCTTGTATGTGCTTGATTTGGGCTATTGATTGTCACTGTTCCTTTTTATCAACATAACGTTAGGTTTGAGACCTGTGTGCTGATGCTTGTATGCAAACCAATTTTCCTATTAACCAAATTACAGTTGATAGTTGATGTTTTGGCAGATATAAATATGCCGAATTGATAAATGGGTCCTGTTTATTTTTGAGCGGTCTTATTTAATTGTCTACCACATTTGGGCAATGCCAGTGTGTCAATTTATTAATAAACTGCAAAATACCAAATGAGGTTTGGCATTACTTCTCTCTCAACAGAAACACGAGGTATGTCTGCTCTACTTCTACGTGTATTTCTGACATCGCTTAAGACATACAGTAACAACGTTTAATCCTCTCCACTTTTTGTACATTTTCCGTCGGTGATACTAACGTTAACTTACTAACCTCCGGTATGTCCTGCGTGTCACTCGACTTATCCAGGAATCCCAGCCGGGGGTAAGCGCACTCGATCCGGATGGGAAGTCTCTCATGAGAGAGCAAAATATCGTCCAGAGAAAGGAAATTCTCCTCCATTCCCACCCCAGGTTCTACCGGCATATATGATTGTGTATTCATTTTGCGCTTGAATGAGGCAAGAGGTAGATCTATACCAGATATATTCGCCAATGTTTACAACTCTTCCTCCTTGCTGTTTGGCGCCAGGACCTGTTGACCAATCAGAGCGCTGCTGTGATACCTAGACAAGAGCAATCGAATCGATTCGATTCAAGTCAAAAATAGTTGCTCTCCGCCTTTCTCGTGTTTCTTTTCCTTTAACGTTGTTCATTTTAGTATTTTGTATGTGAAAATAGTATGGTATATTATATTTAGAATTATGATCACTGTAGTGTAATAGTCTCCAACAGTAAAATGAGTTACAAAATGTAATTCGCCTTTATTTTGACAGAGTTGGGTGCAATTACGTAGACAGACATTAGAGGTCAGGATATTACCATCACATATTAAAAATCCGTTCGTGTCATGTCATAATATATGGCAGTCAAGAAGCTGGGAATAATAATAATAATAATAATAATAATAATAATAATAATAATGCAGACATAATATCATAATGGTATATATCAAATAAACACCGAAAAATTCTCAATTTTCATATAATCAAATTGGAAAAAGAGGGGAAGCCAATTCATTTTCTAGATGCTTTCCTTTTATCCATCCTGTTAAATGAAAAATTACACTTAGGCCATTTTGTAATATTGTGTATTCCCATCTGTTAAGGCTCCATCACTTTATGTATCCAGTAAGAACTTGTCAGTCATCTTTTGTAATTTGCTATTTTAACATTATAGATTATTATATATGTCATTATTATTAAGACATTTTAGTCAGCGTGCCCAAAAACACTCAGCCATTCACATCCTCAGAGAGTAAAACGAGTCATGTGCTGTATTCTTCTTGTAGCTGTGTGTCTGGGCTGACTGGGCAGGCAGGGGGTACAGTACGGACTGTAGCAGCAGTCTGAGAGGCTCATTAAACATTTTCACTCTGCAACCCAGGCGAAAGCATGGGTCATTTTCAAAAGAGATCACCCGCTCCTCCAACTGCGTGACATGATACACAGGGAACATTGTGTGTCACACAAATAGGTCAGCAGGTCAGCAGTGACCATTACATTTTGTCCTCTTAAGTTCTGATATGCTTCTTATATTACTGTCATGCACCACGATGTTGTTCCCATCCATGCTGAAATGAACACTCACCTCTGTCCCAGACACTCCATGTCCAAGGAGCAGGGATGATGGGCGCTAACACAGGATGGGTGAAATAACAATTTCATACCACATTCAAACTCCAATATAGCTGCATCATCACACAATGGCCCTCCAATTGTCAGCAAGAGGCAGCTGTTGAACACAATATAAAATTTATTACTAAAAGTTCTCTTCGCATGCTTATGTTTACCAACACAGAGGAAAGAGATTTAAAATGTTAAAGTCTTAATTCCTCAGGGTGCATTCCTCATTCTTTGGGGAGACACATGGATTGCCCTGCGACAAGAACTTTATTTGTTGACATCATCTTGTATTTTTTGATCATTTCTGTCATTTTCTTACATGCCAAATGTAGCTTTAATATACAGTATGTAATCATACATTTTAATATTGATTGTTCATAAATGTAATTATTAAAGCCGCATTTATCCATTTTGGGGGCTCAGCTAAACCAGGTAAAACTGTTTAAAAGTTCACATACCTGCACAGAGAACTGCCTAATTAAGTTGTCATAGTTTCTTGTTCCCTTGATATTGTGTACATTAATCTTGGTTATTTATTACCCAATTGAAACCCCGGAAGCCATCAGACTGTTACCTCTGGCTGTACAAAGTGATAGGCCTATTACGGTACAGAATGGATAATTGATAATCGATCATTCTTTGTGGGTTCATCACTATGAGTGAGCCCTAGAGTGGTGTAGTTAATACTTATTTTTGTAGGCTATCACAGAGGTTAGCATTGCCCTGGTTTACTCAACAAAACCCCCCTATGAAATAAGATCTTTTGCTAGCACAAGTTTATGATACTAACACTTTTTGTTCAGCAGGATAATCTTCACAAATGGACACCACTTTTTGATGGTGTATCTTATGTCGTAAAACAAAACGTGTAAATATGTCAAGCCTGTGGTAACCACAGACCTGTTTCAGGCATAGTCCTACAACCCATAAAAAAAAACCCATTGACTTTGAGTTGAGAGAACCAGATGTGCAAATCCGAACAGATTTTTCTAGGATTTAGGACTACAAACTACATGCTGTATAGACTGTATATAAAAATGAATAACACAACAGCTCCTGAAAAGTGAGGACACAACATCTCACCGTCTGGTTGCTGGCTGCACATGAAATGCACCCTCTATGTTAACAGAAGGGACAAGGGCCAAACTCAAAAAACACAACAAAAATAAAGTTTTCCCAAACGATTTCTGACATTATAGATGGTTCTTATCAGGCTGGTGTATATTCAGGTGTTTGTTTTTCTGGTAAGTCTGGTTTTATTTTGTTATTTGATGCTAGAAAAACAGGATGATTGACAGCTGAGCCTTGCTCAAGATTGAGCCAGGTGGGTGTATGAGTGGGATCTTGATACCTTGGCTCCACTGCCCACCACCACAGCACTGACTCTGGCTTCAAATGACATCATCAGCGCAAGTTGGCAGCACTTGTATCCGGGATATTTTTTATCAAGTGGGAGGAAGTGGAGATGTATCGTCCATCTTATATGTCAATGGAAAGATCCCTTTCTCATTAGTCATTCAATCCATTGTTTATATCAAATAGTTCTGAATACTGCAGCTTTAAGATAACATGAAGTGGTGTATAGGCCTACATACGCTTCCAGTCCTTATAATGTATAGTTTTATGAGAAAGCTTTCATGATAAAGATTACCAAAATGGCTTTAACATCCATCGTTTAAAGGAAAGATAACTCCTCATGACTACAAAGGCAGAACAGCCTATGTTGTGTAAATGGTTAACTCCCCATCTTATCACATCTGAGGCAGTTGTTCTGTCAGCTTCAGAGCTCTGCACAGGCCCCTTTGGGAGATCGCTGCATTCAATTGTGTTAAATTTCGTACTTCTTGGTATTCATGCCTTTAAATATGACTATAGAGAAGAAGCAATAGGTGACAGCTTCATGGCCCATCAGTTCACTTTAGTGCAAGGTTATACCTCGAGAATAAGGCTGATTGATTAAAAAGGTAAAAATATAGTCGAGATGGCTGCCAGACACCACTTTTATCACATATAGGCCTATGTGCACTCACTTTTAAGGGTATTGTTGGATTTCTCAAGCTACAACCCCCCCCCCCCAAAAAAAGATGACAGATCTCGTAGCATCTGTTTGTTAGAAAAGTGAAAGATAAGTGTCAATTAATCGTGATTGTTTCAGTGATGTTTGTTGTCGTCTGAGGAAAAATCCACACTTGAATGTTTAACCACATACAACAGCTTGATGTATTTGTGGGGCATTTCTGGCTCAAATTTTGTGTTTGGTATGGTAGCAATTTTTTCCCACCTTCAGTAGCATTAATAGACCAGAATGCACTGCAGCTAGAAAATATTTAATAGTTTGAATGAGAGTTAAACATAGGGAAGTGTTATTTTGGACATTAGGAAAATCTGTTCCTTTGAATTAAAAACAAAAAACAAAACATGAAGGTATAGGGTTTGTTAGCTTGTTTACATTAAATCATGAGGAGAAATGTCAATTACCACTGCCAAGTATTTTGGTATGAGACATTAAATATCACCTAACATAAAAATTCTGTTACACTTGACAGAAAAACTGCAGCAGGTTAAAGGTCATATTTAAATTCTGGGTCAATTTTAGATGAAACAGCAGCCGTGGAGTCTGTGTTAAAGCACTCTGAAATCACTGCCACTCTGATTCCCACTTCTTTCTCTTCCCTGGCTCATTCTCCAATGCACTGACAGCTAAGACTGCTGTGTATTGGAGTGTTCAAAGGCATCTGCCATGCCAAACTGAAAACACAAAACCACAATTTTTGGCATTCCCTCATGTTCAAGATGTAGTTGTAGTACCAGAAGACAGTCGTACCCATTACCTGTGCTGTACGCATGGCATCCTGGGAAATATAGTAAAATGACTAAATGAAATAAGATTACACACAGCCTGTTTTGAGAAAGCACATTAAATCACATTAAATCCCAAAATAACTCCTGTTCAACATTTCTAACTGATGTAACCTTGGGAGATGATTCGCCAATGGATTTTTCCCCCCTGGGACTTAAAGGTCCAGTGTGTAAGATTTAGGGGAGATCATTTGCAAAAATGGAAATTATGTTTTCATTAGCATATAAGTAGAGCCGGACGATATATCGGTTGTCTGATATCATCGGCAACATGGAAAAATATTTTTTTAAAGAGATTTATGATGCATAAAAAATACGCTTCTGGTAATTTATAATCATTGAATTCCCAGTGAAATGTGCTATTTCAGACAATAAAGTTTATTTTTAACCTTTCAAATCACTAAAATAAAATATTAACCATATTTGAGGGATCACTGCGAAAAATGTGTGTGTCGGCTGGCATAACAATATGCACCCCCCAAATAAAGTGTCAGTCAGGCTGTACATATTTATTTTCATGTCCTTAGTATGAGCCTTTTGTGTCTACAGAGGGAGCTGGTCCACTTCCACAGAGAACACCATCTGCACCGCCATGTTTCTACAGTAGCCCAGAAGGGACAAACCAAACACTGGTTCTAGAGACGGCCTCTTGTGTTTTGCTGTGTATTTAGCAGCCACCATAGCAGAGGTAGAAACAAGATGGCGTTCAGTTTGTTGCAGTCTGCGACCTCACCAATCGATGCCACTAAATCATACACAGTGGGTTAGTCTTTGAGTTAAGGCTTCATTCAGACAGAATCAGACACTTGAGACAATTGAGGCCAAAACACCAGTTGTCCCATTCATTTGAGCAACAGTAGTGTTTTGAGCACACAAAAAAGTTGAAAAACAATACATTTTGGAGAAAAATAACCTGGCCAATCAGACCATAAGACTAGCAGCAAATGCAAGCAGCATGAATGACCAAAAAGACAACAGAGTGTTATGTTGTGTTTCATGTGTAGTCACTCAGTTTGGTTTTGCGGACCAATTAAAACACCCTAATGATTTTCCCTGCATCCTAACTGCAAGTAAATGTGGTATCACTCATGCGACCTGCATGCCAGTAGCAGGGCAACATACTGTAGCAGCTTCTCCTTTGTTGTTTAATGGCGACTGGCAAACTCTTTATAGGTGCTCATTTTTTCAACATTACCTCACACAACAGTTGGAGGAATGACACTCCCATACCCTAAGTGTGAATTACTGCAACACCTGATTCTGCCTGAATGAGGCCTAACACCATGTTCCAGTAATATACAGGAACAGTGCATGGTGTGTGTCTGTAGGTCGACAATAACATTTGGATTAAAGCTGCTGTCAGCGTTATTTTCATATTAAATTTTGTTGAAAAAGGCTCGAAGAAACGACAGACGACACTGCGAAACGGAGAGGTAGTTAGCTAAATGGACGAAAACGATACAGCAGCTTTAAGATGTGCGATGGTGCTGTTCAGTACATATGTGCTGTCTCTGGGTCACAGAATGAAAGCTGAAAATAGAGTCTGTCATCTAGCACAATTTATTCCACCATTTGTTTACAGTAGCGTTGTAAATGCAGTTTGTTTGTATGTTGATTCGTAGTAGTCTTCATACATCAGCTCTTGGCATTCTGAAGAGTGAGTAACACCTCACATGATTGAAATATTAAACAAATATTGTTAAATATGAACAAATGAATAAATAAGCCCCGTCCAGTGGATCCACAGTGGGACTACAGAGTCCTTTTTCGGGTCTGAGTGGCTCACGTCTCCAGTCACAGTCAGCCAGACCTACTCTAGCAGAAACACAACGTGGGGAACTGACAGTAGCATAGACCAGGAGGTGCCTCTTGAATCACACACTCCAACACACATGCACGAACAGTCATATGCACGGAGACACACACACGCTCTCACACTCGAGGCTCTCACGAGAAAATGACTAATCATGGTCACATGAAAACTCTGGCAGATCTAAAAAGAAAGAACCAAGAGTGGTTACGTGTGTCATTTACAATATGTCATGTCGCTTCTCTGTAGCTGTAAACATCAGCAAAGTAAAGGGACGACTGCCAGCCGCACGCACAGGGAACATGGACATCTAGACTGTAAACGTTTCAATACACAGACACGCACAGCACTGTCCCAGTCAGCCCCCGACACTGACCTTTCACGCTGTCTCACACACACACACACACACACACACACACACACACACACA
>CAEMYA010000153.1:66668-88480 GCA_903131615.1 Diplodus sargus | reverse complement strand
CACACACACACACACACACACACACACACACACACAAACACACAGTGTACATACACAAACCGGCTGAAGCCTGACACTGGAGCATCCTTAACACACATGTTACACAGTAGGAGCGTAAACTACATTGCTGGCCCCTTCCTCCCTCCCAATCGGAACTGAGCACGCTCAGACTGCTCCTCTCCACTTCTCTCCAACCCCAGTCCATCTTCAGATCCCCCCCTCGATCCTGTACAAACGAGACAAGCTGACATCCCAGTTTTCATATTCCAATTTTTTTTTTTAACCCTCCATCCGTCCCTGCCTGCCCTGGTGTGCAAAAACCAGATCTAAGAAGCATTTTTGGGACTTTTTGATTTGATTATTATGAGTCAAATCACAGAGGAAGGGTGCAGAACTGAGGCGGGAACTATGAGAAAGAAGCACACCGGGACCCAGTCTTTACTGAGAGGTCACCGAGTTGGAGTCCTGTTGTGAGATGAGAGGCCCACCAAATAATGTACAAGTCTGTTTCTCAAAGCAAGCTTCTGCAACTCAACAATCCTCCACGCGTCAGTTTCCTCCTTGTCGTCGTCCCCTTCCTTCTTTCTCGTGTGGTCTCCTTCCTTCCCTCGCTCACTCCCCACTCTGCTCTGCTTTCTCTCCTTTCCCCAGTTAAGGCCATGGGAGGGCTGGACGCTAATGACTGACAGGCCTGGATCCAGATACAAGATGGAAGGCCAGCTGCTGGAGGCCTAGAAGGACCTGAGCGCGTCAGGGAGGCAAATGGCCACTTGAGTTGGAGAGGGAGTGGAGGCCGATGAAGCCCTCTGAGGGACTCTGTTAGCCTGGGGAATTGAGAGGAAGGGCAGGGGAGTTGTAAGCAGTCTCTTCAGCAGACGTAAAATGGAGGGGCTCGGTAGGGGCCCTATAATGTACGATGGTTTTGACGGTCACGTTTTTTTTGGTTCAGTTCACGAGGAATAATTATCTTGTTTGGGAAGATGGGATTCTTTCAGGATACATATGTGTTGATCGCTTTGATTGTTTCATCAGATTTGGTTGAGTCAGTGTCCAGATATCCATGGCAGGACAATGAGACATCCTGGAGACAGGGAGGGGGGGCAAACGTTAGACATGACTGAACCTGACACTGATGTAATTTTATAGACATACATGAGTGAGAGTACACGGATTTAACATAGAAAAACGTTTTCCATACAGAAACATGCATTTAAATAATCTTACTTATGTTGAATATCATTACCAGTATCATCACACCACAAATGAGGCCGAATGTCATTTTAACCCCTTTTGCACTGACACTCATGGTCCCCAGATGATAAATCCTAACGACTTTGGTGATTCCCTGACCTTTCCCTTGGTACCACAACTAGGCCAAAATGTTCATACTCGGTGTGATATATCTCACTGGCTGAATTAGGACACGTGTAGCCATGCCTAACCTCTATGACCCCCTGAGTGATTATGGATTGCAACGACATTTGGACGACACATTTTTTTAACCCCTCAGGATGACCTGTGGGGACTTGGCTATAGAGAGGAAGTCCCTCCACGCCCGGTGTGCCTCATGGGACATTTTTTCAGAAAAAAATTTACTGTAGTCAGTGGTGAGAGACATTTGTGGTCCCATCTGAATTGTGCCATCAATTACATGTGATGTTTGTCAATTTAAAAGATAATTTTGCAGTTCAAGACAGTTGAAAAATAAAACCGCTCTATACCGAGCTATATCCTCTTACTCAATATACGTTGCCCACACCGACATGGCCGTCACCGTGGCACAGAGCAAGTATTAAAAAAAGGTAAACATGAACATAAATCTGCCCATATGACAGCTGCAGTTATGTGAGAGGGGAGTTGGTCAGTTATGTGAGCTAGGTAATATACAGGAGCAGCTCCACAGGGTTTCAGATGTGAGTTTTGGTGAGTGTGAGGGATGATCAGACATACTACTGCAACAGTATGCCTAGGAAAATAGGTTTTAGAAATGTAGGCTACTGGGTAGCAGCAACAGCTCACTCTTCTCTGCTGGTATGCGTTGAATTATTTCAGTTATTTTTAACCCTTCAGTCCACATTTAGAGAGGGCTTCCATTTTAAGTGTCCATAAAACACTGACTGCTCTGAGCGTGTGGTTTTCTGAGTGACTGAACGGTATCAGGCGGCTCCGTTTGTGCCATTGGCTACATACAAAGCATCCTGAGATGGTGAGCAATGTTAACATGGAACCTGTTATATATCAGCTTGCTAGCACTGTCAATATGAAAATGTTGATAACCTTGACATTTATGCCACAGCGTTCCTGTGTCTGAGTAAAGCCTCACAGAGCTGCTCGCGTAGCTGTAGGGCTTTAGTCTTGTTACAGTATTAATACGTGTTATTAATAGTATAGTTTTAATACATATATTATTACTATTATTCAAAATCTTCAACTTCAGAATTTGAAAAGTTTATCTGTTATGTTTAAGGTCTACCCGTACGCAGCAATGATCATTTCTTCTCATTTATCATTTCCATAATGAATCTCTATCCACTCAAATGCATCCAATCCATCTTGTCAATGGAGGAAGTCAGTGACTGGACCTCATCTGAATTTTAATACGAAGCCAGTACGAGCTTCGCTACACTGGTTTACATGCACAGTCTTATCTTGCAATAATTAGCATTCAGACAGCTGTGTGTGTGTGTGTGTGTGTGTGTGTGTGCTGTGTGTCTCACCTTGAACAGTATTCATTGTGGCCGTGGTGGTCAGTCAGTCAGAGGGGTGTTCGGGGCAGGACCGATTGATCTCAAACCATGAGTCTATACAGCTACAAACACACATACAGACACACAGGCAAGTTATTTAAGTCTGTACAATACAGAGGACACAGAGGTTCAGTGCTTGAATTATATGCAGGTCAAACATTCACAGTCATTCAGTCTTCAGGGCTGAAGAAAAATTAGTCAGTAAATATAGAAAATAACAATAACTCCAGAACTATAATTAAGAAAGAGAGAACATAAGATAACAATTCAACTGTACTGTTGTGTTAAATGGATTCTGTACTACAGAGGATTATTGCTAAAGTAACACGTAGGCATGCTGGACGGCCTTCATTGCACTCCCACATTAGCAGTACATACACAATATAGGATGCATAAATGAGACCCCGAGGGAAACATAAGAGCATTGTTACAGCACACTCACATGTGCATTTAACTTCCATGGAACCATTTAACGCTAGTCTCTGTCAGTGTGTGTGCGGCAGAAGAGGATCTTTCACTCAAAGCAACATTATGTAACTAATTTACCTTCAAATAAAAGCTTGAAATCAACTGAATGTTACAGCGACTTTTAATAGGTGAGTGGTGTCTCTGTGTCTGTCTCAGGCTACGCCAGTCCGCCCTCCTATTGCTTGTTTCTGCACTTTGTCACTGTGGGGCAGGTAAGAAGGTTTGTAAGAGAGTAGCACTTTGCAGCAGTACATCCCACACAGCACCAACAGTCACAAAATGACTGCTTTTTAATTATTTTTTTTTTTTTTACTACAAGCCAAATCAGCCTATTCTAACAGAGGTTTAGCTGATAGCATGCTACCATCACGTGTTATTGTGTCTGGTTCAGGTTACGTTAGCTTGACATGCTGTTACTGTTCTGAGTTGTGTGGAAACCTTGTGCATGTTGACTCCGACACTGTTATGACATTAGTTTTGTTAGTAGTTAGCACGTAAAGTTACATTACATCTGACAAATTTCTGATGTTACAGAAACCTGGGATTTGTATTTACAACACGGGTCACACTCAGAAACAACTCACTTAAAGATGCTTAAAATGAAATAAAGAAATAACCCATCACAATTACAAGCCTTGCATTTACAATGTTACTTGAGTTACACTACAGAGATATGACCAGCAAAATATATACTTTAATATTGCAATAAAAAGTACTTAATTGCTTGAGAAATCTCCATAAGAGCATTACATACTACATATAAAAACTGTATTTTACATAAAGGTTGTAAGCTGCTGAAGGGGAGCTCGTTTTTACTTCTTTAATCTTTATACATCATCTAAAGTGACAGGAAGCTCTGGTGTTGATGGGTATTGCCCGCTCAGCTACAAGACTTGCTAAAAACACTACCAGCTGTCAGTTGTCTGCAGCCTGCTCTCATTTGTTTTGCGGTAATTAGCCCCAGCTATCAGTTAGTTAATCTGACAGAGATATATGGACGTTCAGAAATGCTACACGCAGCACCTTCATTGTCCAGTGTTATTATATGAATAACCTCTAAATCAAAGGCAACGAGTACTGTCCATCTTTAAGAAATGTTTTTATTGGAGTGCAGTGAGTGGATTTAATTAGAAGAAGTGCAAAATTATATAACGGGCAGTGATTCAAATCTGTGTGCATGTGTGTGTGTGTGTGTGTGTGAGTCACCTTTTGTGGTAAATGCAGAGGCACGGCAGTCTGGCTATGGTGTCCCCTTGCTGCAGTTCCTCTAGACAGATCACACACTCACCGGCATCCCTCGCCAACACATCATCTGAAGTGGCAGGTACACGCACATACACACACACACACACGCAGGGCAGAACATATATCAGTATGCACCAAAGACAGCAACAATTTCAGACTCGAGCAGCATATCAAACACAGCAGACAGCAGTTAGGAGGGCAGGTTGGTGCATTACACAGAGTAGATATAGTGGTTGTTTCTGCTTGTACCAATGAAAATGCACTAGCAGGAGTGTTGAGATGAATTTGGAGCCTCGAGTCTGTTTCCCCTTCAGAAAAAACAACAGCGTTCATCATATGGAAATTCACCAGTGAATACTTTTATTTCTGCCCGTCTACTTAACGTAATGAATATAGGCTCTTAAAACATCTTGAATGCTCTGTATGTAAGGGGAGTCAATACTTCGGATTTCGTTTACAGAGTTTCTTTTTTCATAATAGATATTCTCCATTGAGCTAATTGTTGTCAAGGCAGAGCTGGGAAGAAAGAAAAAAACAAAATAAGGTAATATATACTACTGCACTGTGAGTTTAAAAGCCCCTGAACAATTTGCTTTCATTCTGTCTCTTCAAATTCTCTGTAACATTAAACATTCATGGCTATGTAAGTGACAAACAAAGTTAAACTAGGATTGCCACCTCGTGGTTGTGTGACACTGCGAAGTAGTCCATTTGCAGTTTATATCCACATCTGACCCGACTCGTGTAATATATGTAGTGAAGACTCTGAGGGAATTCAACAAAAGGTATTAAATGTAGTTCTTGGGGAAATAGAAGTTATCACTATATTGGCATGTGTGGTTCCAGTTAATCATTTCCCAGCGAGTAATTTGCTGTCTACATTCAGAGACTATTTTTCACAGAGGACTGACAGAGAGCTTCATTACTAAGTGCGATCTGAATCACCTGAAGCTAAACCAATGAGCTTCTGTTGGACTCCCACCGTATGGCTATTAGTGTGTCAGTTCATTGAGAGAAACAAAAAACAGTCAGATTCCTCGGATGTGTTCACATGCTTGGTCAGTAAAGAAGCTAGCAGCAGCACAGAAGATCTTTACAGCTTCCAGATTGGTGTTGCCAGGTCAGTGTCTGACCAAATGTGATATATGTTTGCAATCTCCCCCTTTGTTGACCTTTGACCTTTTGGATAGACAATGTCATAATTGTATCATATTAGACATTTGCATGGAATCTTGTCATAATTATTGTATGAATTATTGAGTTATGGCCAAAAACATGTTCTGTGAGGTCACAGTGACTGACATTTGACCCTGAGCACCAAAATCAAGTCCAAGTACAAGAGGACATTTGTGCCAAATAGGAAGGAAATCCCTCTAGGTGTTTCTGGGATGTCACATTTACAAGACAGAACGTATGGATGTACAGATCATCCAAAAATATGACATGTGTGACACTAACAGATTGAGCAAATGAGCTTTATTTGGGCTTAAGCAGTTGCTAGCTTCTGGGCTATATATTCTGATGAGTTGTAACTCAAACTAAACATTAGTTGTTATACTCACAGCTGTCTCTGTCCTGCACACTCACCACCCAACCACCCGAGACTGTCGATTACTCTTGACTCTGTCTCCTAAAAGAGGCCTTTCCAACAAAGCGATATAGGTACTGCTTCCCACATACCGAATGTGAGAAAAAGAAGCTCTAAACATCCTTCCAAAGATTGGCATGACCAAAGAATACGACCTAGAGTGTCTGGGTTGGGAGGACATTTTACACATTTCAGGTTTAACATTAGCGTACATTTTCAAATTCTGTGTCTTAAACTGTATGACGATGTGTGAATGTCTTACAGGCTGAGCTGCTTTATGTCCTTTGACAAATCTGTTCGTACAGTGAGTCACATTCACGAGCTAGTCTGACATTAGCCCATAAGATTTTTGATCTGCATATGGTCAAGTGAAAATACCAAGTGCACACATTTAATAGGCCACATGGATCCTCTGCAGCAGAAAGCACTGTGGCAGGAAATCATGTACAGTATGTTGCTTAACGCACTGAGCATAAATGTACTGGATGCAACAATTACAGCTTTGACCTCTGAACCTGAAATATAGCAGATGATATAGTACGACATGTTATTTCACAGCACCTCATTTCACATCTGTCACTGTGGGCCACGGCTACAAAGACTTTGCAGCCTGGCTGCTGCTCCACTTTGAGATTGGCTGGCTGGTAAAGCAGCAGCAGAAACCCCAGCTTGTAATCCACAGTGAGTCAATTAAGAGGCAAGCTGGTCGCAGCTTGTCACCAATTATCTGCTTTTTTTTGTTGCGTGTCATCTTTGTTGTTGAAGTGACTGGGTGTATTGCCCTCCTTTAGCTGTCTGTCACTGCTTCCCTTTGCTCACACACGGTAGGTATGCAGTTCAATTCAAAATATTTGATTCTCTTTCTACGTTGTTATTTGTGATAAACTGGAAACAGAAACTGGATTGCCAGAATAAAATGGTGGTAGTTAACATGCCTGCAAACCGCATATACATACACATTTGTATGCATCATAAGCTACGTACTTGTTTACAAACTGACTTTCATATCAGGAGGTGGAAGGGATGGGTGGAAGGGAATAACACATATTTTAAGCCAAAACGTGGTCTTAACCTAACCAGATCATAAACGGTGTGTCACAATATGAAAAGTAAGCGTAAAGTATCAAAAATAAATACATGAATAGATAAATGGATAAATACATACATCTTAATCTTATCCATGGTTTGAAGAACCATACCAACATTTTTTTCTGGCAAGTGGGTTAAAGTTGAGGCCTCTTGCCACTTCACTACTGACAGCAGTGTCCCAGACCACAAAGGCACCATGAACTTCTGGAATGAAACCAAACGACCTTCTAAAATACAATTCTAAGATACTTCACCATATGTACCTCTTTGGGTCTTGAGTTGCATGACATTTCCAATCTAAGTTTACCACGTGAGTTCAAAATAAAGGGTCACCTTTAAATACAAAGTGTTTTCACAGCTATGCATAAGTACTTTTTGAGTGACTGCATAGACTAAATGATTATGAATATATATATATATGTATATATATATATATGGGAAGTCAAGTGACAGCATTCAAACACATGCACCTCATTCAACTGGATAAACTGAATTTACTGTTGCACTGTCAAAGAGGGAACCAACATTAACTGTTGTTGAAAATGTCAAACATTACTAGCCTGGTAGTAAAAATGAAAAAATTCAGTTTTGAGAATGTGCCAGAATGATAGTAGACATGCTTTCTTATCTGTCAAATGAAACATGAATGCTGTCCAAAAATATTATTCGAGCTAAAGAAAGTGCGGTTACAGAGAAATGCTGACTGAATAAGAATCTGATAGATAGACAAATAGATAGATAGATAGATAGATAGATAGATAGATAGATAGATAGATAGATAGATAGATAGATAGATAGATAGATAGAACATGGGACAGATAAGGAGAGGGGGTGGAGACAGACTGAGAGACAGAAGACATATGCTCTGACTGCAAATCAGCTTAGTTCCACAACAAACTCCCATAACCCCGCTCTCCTCCTCCCTCCCTCCCTCCCTCTATCTCTCTCTCTCTCCTCTTCTGACCCCTCTCCTTTATTCTATTGTTCACTGTAGCACATCCCTCTATCCCGCCGCCCTCTGTCACCCAGCATCTCTCCGACAGAGTGCTCCGGATTAAATCTCAGGAATCTACATACACTGATAACAATAGAGCTGCTCTACTCCTCCTCTTCCTTTTCCACAAATATCCTTAGCATACAAATCCAACCCGGAAACACTTAGAGATTAATCAACTTCCAAAAAGTCTGCAGAGTCCTTTAAGAGACACGATTGTTCCCGTTTGATGGTGGGTGAAGAGTGTATTAAATCTAAAGTCAACACCTGACCTCGGTTTTAATAATCAGGTGAAGAGGGTTGCTCAATCTTGTTTCCTTCACCTGTGAAATGCATTAAAAATGAGGTCATCTGGATAAAGTTAGAATCCTAACTCATCATAGTCCTGCCTCAGCCAAAAACTCTCTACATCGATTGCAGTATAAATTGCAGCTGCAAGGCTTTTAACTGGATCAGATAAGAGTGTATCAACACTATTCTAGCAGAGTTCCAGTGAATCTCAGAGCTGATTTTAAGATTTTATCGATCATTTAAAAATACGTTTATGATCTTGAAGGCACATTAGCAAGCTTTTACCCCCTTATGTTCCAGCCCGTGACCTGCTATCCAGTTTCCTGGAGCTGAAATTAGGTCATTGCATTATACAACATACTATACTACACTAAAGATCAGACACAGGGTTTAAACACTTAGTGGTGCTACAATGTTTAACTGAAATTGTTGAAAAAAACAACCAAAATTCTGTTCCTAGATTTCTTAAAGGACAGTTTTATTATATGACAACGCTATAGTTGAGGTTTGTTTAGGTTTAAACACTAAAACAACATGGTAAGGTCTAGCGAAAGACTGAGTTTTGGGTTGAAATGACTACAATGTTAAGGTTAGTGGACCTCGTTAGGAACAATCATGGATCTGCTTTAAAAAAACAAATCAAATCTGTTGAAAATAGAAAACTAATGTCTCCTATGTTTAAGTCTGATATTTTCTTTCTCGAAAACAACTTCAGTGTCACAGTCAAAAGTTTTGTTGCAATCAAACAAATTCATAGAGTGTCATATAGGTTTTGTTGCTCTATAACAAGTTCAGAGTCATGATGTCTGACAATTTGTTGCTCTACTGTCACATTTTCATAGAGCATCATGGATTTTGTTGCTCTAGAAAAAACATCAAAGATCACCATGGAGGCAAACATTTTGTTGCTCTATAACAACTTTGTAGAGCATCATAGACTTTTCATTGCTCTAGAGCAACTTCATAGAGCGCCAAGGAGTCCAACAATTTGGTGCTCTGTATCAGCTTTACCAAGGGGGACATGTTGTTGCTCTGTAACAGTTTCATAAAGCATCACAAAGTTTGATGTTTTGTTGCTCATTAACATTACCCGACTGTCACTTGAACGTCAACATAAATAGGTAAGTCTCAGACTTTGTCTATTCCTAGTCTGTATGTCTGTCTTGAAGGTTGCATTGGTGAAAAGTCCAAGGGGAAGATTTAAGTTAAAATCCTGTGGTGATTATGAGATATGTAGTAACGCTAAATTGACATATCATCACCTTACAAAGTTCTTATTCGAAACGTGTTGGCAAATAGTTGCCTGGTTACAGATCCAGCACACACATCACAGTAACATTAATTTAGATCTGTGTTTCATCCTCCCATACGCAAGTAGTAATTTTCTGCCAAGGAGGGCTGTAGAGGAACATTTATGGAGTGTAACATAAAAACGCTACGCTCCAGTTTACTCTGTGGGGAACATGCTCAGTAAGTTTCTTGGCAATCTTCCTTTTATATTTTACCATTTCTGGTGCACAAGTAGGGAATTCAGCCATCTAAATGTACTTGAGGAAAGGACAGCAGGTCACCAAAATCATTAGGTTTGATCCTCTGGGTATCATGAATATACCCTAAATGTAATAGCAAACTGTCAGTAGCTGCCAAGATATCCTTCTCTGGACCGAAGAGCTGAGTGGACGCAGATGAACAGATGGATGGACTGCCTGACTCCACATCCGGAGGCGCATCCAACAAATGAGAATATGACCAGAATCTGAAGCAACGGGACAAGTACGTGTAAAACTCTGCATGTGGGCTCTCAGGTCATGCAGACTTTCCCGACTCTCTTAATCATCAGCTCCCTCCTCTCCCGCCTGTTTCCCTCTTGACTTTCAGCTGTCTCTCCTTGCTTGCTGACTTGCCAACAGACGTTTGGCATCCAACACCTTCACATCAATTATGAGTTAGAGGAGTCGCTCTTTGCCTCTCTGAATCATAGCCCTCAGTTCCCTCTTTCTTGTCTCTATCAGTGTCCTCCATTGACCTCAGTGGCAAGAAGCAAACTCCTTATCTCTCACCTTTCCCTATACCTTCCTCTCTCAGTGACACACACTCTCTGGCTTTCTGTGTCTCCATACCCTCCGACTGGCTTCTATGTGTGCATGTGGCCCCCTCTCCCCCTTCTGTGCGAGGGGCTATATTTAGTGAGGGGCATTAAAATATCATCATGCAGAGTCGAAGCCCAGAAAAGATCTAGTGGTCAGCTCACGTGGACTCAGTGTGCTACCTATAACCCTCACCTGCTTCACAGACTCCGACACACGCAGTGCAGACAAGCAGGCAAGGACAGAGACACAAATAACACATTTGGTTTATGTGCTTTCATTCAATCTGAGCAGTTAGATTTAGATTTAGATTTTCTACAAGAAATGCGTGACTTTGTACTCATTCAGAGAAGCAAAAATGGGGCATTCAGTGTCACATTTGTGAAGTTATTTCACCTGGTTGTTATTTGAATACAAGGAGAATCTCAGGAGAGTCTCTCAGTGTCTCCCACTATAGTAAATATGTGGTTTGTAACCACATCACACCTTAAGGACAGATATAAAGGACAATAACAGTCACATAGCACAGTGATATAGTAGCACTTCCACACAGTTTAGGACTGAAAGACAGATTAAAAAAACAACAAAAAACATCAAAATCGATGCAGTATGGGTTCCAAGGGGTGCAACATTACATGAGTACAGTACAGACGTAACTGAAAGAATACGTCTGATTGTCAGGCTATAACAAAAGCATATGTCAATGAGCGAGAGAATAACCGTCCTGATCCACACTCCTACCCAGTTAGTGGCAGTAATGCACCTAAAAGATGTTTTCCAGCAGCCATTAAACATTAGAAGCAGCAGCAGGAGAGGAAGAAGAAGATACAATAAAAACATGACAAAGAAGATAACACTGTGATTGAAGATACCCTATGTTGAGTTCAGCAGAGACACCAGAGGACCTGCCTGCTTCTTTCTTTAATCAGATGCACAGGAGAGTTTCAGAGAGCGAGTGGTGGATAGGACAAGGACGGTGCAGTTTGTCTGTTGTATGTGCGCAGAAACACGCCAGTCATGCTAACAGATATTAGACACTTCACCCGGATGCGTCTACTATTCTAACTGATCGACTATTCCAACTATCTCAGAGGAGATAAACAACACTAAGTATACAATAAACTGTAACTTACTGTACACTTACTGTACACTGATGTCTGTTGAAAATAAGTCAAAAGAAACCTGATGTAATGTATTTGAGGATCCCTCCCGTTGTAGCAAACTTGTACTCAACTTTGACCCCTAAACTGAGATACATATCAAACTTTTAATTCTATGTACCATTACATCCAAAGATCATAGTCAACTGACACACGGACCAGAGATCCACAACCGTACAAATAGACCCTCCCAGACCAGATGAGACTGAATACAAGTCTTATGTAATAAGTGGGTCCTGGGTTGACTATTGGACAGCAGGAAAGGACCATGAATCAACTATTCATTCAGTCGGCTGCATAACCAAGACAAAAACTCGGAAGCTAGAAACCTTTGTTGGCGCATGCACCAGGTGATCAATTCTTATTAGAGTATATACAGTGCCATCTTCTCTATGGTATGTAGATCTATAATACATGTGTGGATCTGTGAAGACCTCAACACAGTTTTTGCATATTGTTTATAGCCTGGAAAACATAGGTTGTAAAAGCAGTACCTTTCCTCACTGACTCATAGATGACATGTGACGGAGTCCCATGAGCACTTCAACTCGGGCCAGCCAATACCGCCGAAAATTAGTACTCTGATCAATTTTTAATTGAGGACAATTTCAATCGATTTTGTTATTCCTGCAAAAAAAAAAAAAAGACCACTGACTGAAAATGACCTCTCTGTGCAAGTTGCAATAATCAGATTTTCGAGACGTAGATGCTAGAAATTTTAATTAATCAAATTTACATGAAAGGTTGCCCAGGATTACTTGAACATAACAACAACAACTGGTAATCCTTGCTAGCAGCTGCACAAGCATGTGAAAATGATAAAACCCAGTCAGAAGGAAAATAAAAATGAAGCGCACTACTTATTCAATCTTGGATTACCCACCGCAGCCAAGTTTGTAGTCTTAGCGACTTCGTTTGCATACCATAGTGAAATCAATGGAAAACCCAGCCCCACAGTTCTTTAATACTTTATATCATACTGCATTAACGTGTTCAGGTACACTTGGTGCTGATACTTGATATTGAGAAAAGTGGCTGTTGGGCTAAACTCCCACAAACTCCTTATGGTTCCTGCATCTATTGTACAGTAAATGTGTGCATGTGTAATGACCTTGCTCAGAGATGTGCTGATGTGTGGATGCCAGTGGGCCCAGGTGATTGACAATGGACCCCTGAGCATGCTGGGAAACGAGATAAGCTCGCCCCATTTTGTGGGTCTCAAAAAACCCTAGAGTACACAGAGAGAAACAGAGAGAGAGAGAGAAAAAAGAGAGAGGAAGAGAGAGAGAGAAAGAGGGAGATGGAGGGAAAAAAGACGGAGAGAAATTACAGAGAGATTACACAGCGGGGACAGAGCCGGACAGACAGGCGGACTAACGGAGGAGAGAGGGACAGAGGCAGGACAAGAGAGAGTAATTTGCTGGAAATAAAGAGTGACAGGATGAAAAAAAAAAAAGAGAGGAATTATAGGAGTCTTTCTCCTTTTACCCTCTCTCCTCTGGACCGTTATCAGCCATCAGGGTACTCCATCACTCTGGATCTCATCTTCCTTAAGACAGTTTCACTCTCCTCTCTCTGTCTCTGTCACTCAATCTTCTCTCCCCTCACAGTCCGAATTCAGCTGCAGGCTTCAACCAAACATTATATTTTACTGCACTGGCCTTGGGGGCCTAGTTGACTGCTATTTCTGGAGCTGTGTTGAAAATGACTTCCCTCCTTCTCCCTCCCTCTGACAACTTTACATGATTAAGCCTGTGTGCTTATCTTATCATTGGAAACGCAGCAACACTATTCCTGCCATGTATACACACAGGGAAACACAGAGTTCTACAAGGTGACCTTCAGGCTCCGGAGCAGACGCACATGTGCACAGTCTTGACTCAAACAAGTAAGTGTCAGTCATTGAGTTGCTGGAGGCAATGAGACGACATGGCTGCTGCCAATCATGTGTCCCAGAGCAACCAGGAGTGGCAGGCCGGGCCGTAATTAAAAGAGCAGCCTGCTCAAGGAAATAAACAGTAGACTGGGTGGAGACAGTGTGTCTGCAGCCGTATCACTTTTGCTCTTTATGTACGGTTTTATTTCATTCATAAATAGCCCTGAGTATCAGCATAGACACAGAGTAACAATAAACATGAATGATGTTGAAACCTCTTAAGCAAGTCAGCAAAATCTCCCTCTAAGTCTTACTGGTGCACTTAGCTTCTGAAAATGTGAAATTCTGGTCTTTATTTTATACATTAAAGCTGAAAAGGACTGACAGAATGAACCATTAAACGCATTTAAATACCTCCATATTATAAATAATAGGACTATTCCTTCTGCATTTTGTGTCCATCGTCAGAATGAAGAGCTCATCTGCAGTTTGGTAATGTTTGCATGCTTCAGCACGCGGTCAGCAATGTATCATTGCACCAGTGATCATTTGTGCCAATAGACCAGATTCAAACGGTGGCCATTTTTCTCTGATGTCACGCTCAGGGTGGGAGGCTCAAATTATGGTTTAATTATGCTGCTGTGTTCCAGGCTGCAAGTTGTATAAACACATGGCAGCTGACAAATCATTTTAACAGCAACTGAAAAGACAAGGGGTCGTTGGTCTTATTTCAAGGTAAAACAACAAATGTTTATACCCATTAGTTAACGCTAGTATTAAACCAATTCCCAAGCCACAGTTTGACGACCTCGCTTTTAGAACTGCATTTTGCTTTTCCTATCGTACTGTGTAACACTAACAAAACAGTTGGCTAATGTTAGCTAGGAAGTGGTTGGATGCTAATTTGTCAGATTCCCTTTGTTTATTGTAACCTGGAACAAAGTGTATGACATTCGAGCTTCCCACCTTGACCAGAATGTCAGGGTAGGTTTAGCAACAGGCTGATGATGAAAGATGGAGGCAAGTGATATATTAAAATCCAAGCCTCAAAGCATCTCTTTATACTGGTTAATAAATTAGACTCCAGCTGGATTCAGGCATCAATATTGACAGAATACGTCATAGATGTATTTTCCCTTCTGTCAATGTATCTCTGCATGATGAAAACATGGACACAATAATCAGTCTTGTATTCCCGGTATAATATGTTGAGAACATGAGATCAATGCTAGAGCTATCAGGGACTCATTTTCCTTTAACCAAAGGAGCTGTCGGTTGAATTTGATGTTTGAAGGTAAATTGAGCCACAGTACAGTGCTAAATAAATGACCTTCCACATGCAGTAGTCTTACAAAAGCCATCTAGCTACATTGGCTTGGTGTTGATGAAGGTTCACAGTCATCCAGGTCATGGTAAATCTAGGTGCTGTATCGCTGGTAGTCAAAAAATAAGACTCAAGAGGCAAGAGGAATAGAACTTTGAAGTGTTAACTTGTCTGTGAAGATTTTTATCTGAGTCATGGCAAATCTGTTCACCAACATCAAACCACCACTGTTTTTTCACTGATTTTACTGTATACACTACCTGTCTGAATTCAGGGCAACCTCTCACTAAACTCAGCACTCACCAGAGACTCTGAGGTTCCCTCTCTTACATCTTACATTACTGCATCACTGCTGCAGTCAGAGTGATAAACAGGTGTTTATTCTTCCAGAAGGTCTCTTTGATAGATAGCCTGAGCAGCTATTTAAATATATATATACATATATATATATATATATATATATATATATGTATATATATTTTATGATATAGCACACACACACACACACATATATATATATATATATATATATATATATATATATGTGTGTGTGCTATATCATAAAAAAAATCTAGCAGTCAAAACTCTGAGACAAATTCCCTAAAGTTTGCTGTACTCCTGCAGTATTCACTACAGCTCACAGCAGGTTTCATGCTCCCTAAACATGAAACACACGAGGAGTAATAGATTAGCGGTCATGAAATCGAATCAGTCAACTGGTGGTTGAATAACAGAGTGGGGCAGCATGTAGAGGCAGTGAGGGATGAGCTAACAGAGGAACACAGAGCAGCACTACACGGACGATCAATAAAGCAAAATAAAGGAGCCTGACACGTCTGGCTCCCCCACCCCATCACTTTTACACAGCATGGCTTCTTGATACCACGTGGAAACCCAGCGAAACCATGCTGAGCACTGATCGTCGAGGTTATTGATGGCAGACCTGTATGACCACACACTAAATGCAAGTTACGTAATAAAATTAAACCGCAAGCATCTAAACTTTCTGCCAATATGTATTTAAAGCAGAAGGGTCAGCATTATAGAATCCTTCTCTCTCTCTCTTTGGTACTCAGCCACTCTCATTAATTTGCAAAATGACATTAAATATGATGTAAAAGGTTAGAGAAACCCGGGTGCCGTAAATTCTTATCTGGAATTTGCTTAGTAAAGTGAAGTGTGCAGCAGTGTGAAGAAGACACCTGGATACCCTCCTCGATGTATTCATATATTCAAATCTGCTGTTGTATCATACTTCTGTTTGTCCCTCCCAACACCCCAGCCGGAAAAGCAGCACTGTTGACTGTCTAATTCGCACTAATTGCTGGGATACTTGGAACAGAACTAGCTGCTTAACTAGCAGTTTCAGTTTCTTAAGATGGCATTCAGCCAAAATGTCTGCCACTCGGGCCTACTAATGCTTACGAATCCAGTTATTTATTTTTTCCCCCAGCAAATCAGTAACGCGGACTGTATTTTGCCAGAGGATTTTTTCCTATCACTTGCACTAAAGAGAAGAATGCATCAAGCTAGTTTCCTTTCCAATGGCCTCCGGAGGTTAGACTGAGATTAAGCCATAAATATAAAGTAATTGCAGTTTTGTGTTAGCATTCAACAACTAGCTACCTAGCTTGTGGGAGGCCGAGTTATTAAATGCTAGAAACAAATGATTCTATTTTTTATTTTATTTTTAGCTCACTTGAACCAAATCAAACAGGTTATGTGTGATATTATAAGAGTCACAGCAGAGTCACTGCATGTTACACTGCACTGTTGGAGCTAAATCAAAATCTTTCAAGAGTGCATGACTGAATATGTCAGGTTGTATAAATTCATTCTAAGCATTTTGATGATTTTCTTAACTTCCCTCATTCATATTTATCACGCTT
Organism: Diplodus sargus; assembly: GCA_903131615.1. Lineage (NCBI taxonomy): Eukaryota > Metazoa > Chordata > Actinopteri > Spariformes > Sparidae > Diplodus > Diplodus sargus. The sequence goes on along the minus strand of CAEMYA010000153.1, from coordinate 71,722 downwards.
CGGAAGGACCAGCTCAACAACACGCGTCAGCTTGTAAGACCCACCCACCTTGTGATGAATATTTATCAGCACAGCAGCAGTGACTGCAGACTTGGCACAATATTGGGAAGACCAATAAATATGGAAAAATACATGTTTAAAAAAAACTGAACCATTTTTTACCAGCACAGCAGCGAGCCTTGCTTTTCCTGTCAGATCTGCAGCCTCCTGACATATAATGTAAAGGTGACTAGAGAAATGTATTTTTAAAAAGCCTTCCATACCATTGTAGGAGAGGCGAGGCTTGCTGAGACACATGATGAAGTGAACTTCCATTTCATTGGACGCCACAGACTTGGAGCAGACAGGACACTTGAATCCTGGAAAGAAAAGAAGAGAAGCGATCAGTAAAAATACATATGTATGCCTCTTAAATAAACAAGTATCATCTTCATTGTGATCTGTATTCATATACCGTCTTTGACCCAGCTGACAGCCTTTAGCACCATTACAAAGCATATTCCAGGAAGGTCATTTTTCTGTTCTTTTTTCTTTTAAATGTCTTTACATAAGAGATGAATGAAAAATGTGTTTCAGATTTAAGTAGTGATAACCATTTATCTTCTAAGGTGATGATTTAAAGTCTAGCAGCCCTGATGATAAATCACCCATCACCAGACCACTTAAGTGTTGCTGTTTTTCTTCAGGGTCCCTGGATCCCATCTAATGACAAGTCTTGACAAACGGGGGTTGGATTCTGTGATATAAAGCGCAGAGCAGCCTGGACTGAAACAGTCCACCTCGTGTCTCCAACAAAGTCATGTCGATTGCTAAAATTCGAAACTATTTGGTAGATAAAACCCAACAATCCTAAGAAAAATATTCAAATGTGTTGTGAAGCATTAAATTGTTTTTCTTATTTTCAATTACTCTGTAAAAGCTATTTAGATGGCAGTTGTGGTGGGCGTTGTCAGGCGCTGGCCCCATCTTCAAAAAACATCTATGGTGTCCTGATGATGAAGCGTCCTATAGAGTGGCTTCCAATGATAAAAACATGATGCAGTGTCATGTAAGAACTATTTCAATGTGCATGCATCACAATGTGAGCTTTAACACTTTTAGCTCAGTAGCTACAGTGACGATTCTGTATTCAGAAAAAATATCTTCAAATCAATTAGGGAACTTTTAGGAGCTTCATGAAGCCATCTACTTAAGCTATTTCAGATACTGCTGCAATGCTGGTTTGCTGTGAAACCCACTTACACATCAGGATGAGGGTAAATAGGCAATGACTGAATTCTTATTTTTGGGTGAACTGTTCCTTTACGTGAAGCAAGCTCTAAAGGTCAGCTCAATTATTTAAAAATAAATACAGACAATTCAACAAAGTCCGGTCAACTACTTATGAGTGGCAATCATTGCCCTTCAATCATCATGTGTTTTGTGTGTCTGTAAATTTGTGTGCATTTTACAGCTAGTCTTTTAGGTTGTAATGAGCATTCAACATGCTTATTTATACTGAAGTAAGCTTTCCTATAGGACCGACACGAAAGGCGTCATTTGTTGGAACATGCTACATTTTTAAAAATAGCTTCAGTACCGTTATTCTGTCTTTGTGTTTGCTGAGCAACAGCAGAAGGATATACTCTATTTGGTTAGTCACATGTGGGTTTGTTGCCAGGACACAACACCTTCAGTCCTACATACTAGGGATAGATTATCATCCTGGCCGATCACTGAGGGCTGATATTCACCATTCTTTCCGATTATTAGTATCTGTGTTTTTTCTGTTTGATTGCTGAGATAATAAATCAGTTTGAAAATGCAATATTTTGGCTCCGATGCAGCATCCTCTCTGTGTCTGTAGTCACCACTCTGCGCTCTCATTCAATTTCCCACCCACAACACGATCTGATTGATTAGTCATCAGAAGTGATAGTCTATCAACACTGAATAATCTGAATCTGCAAAGTAACTAGTAACTAAAGATTTCAAATACCTTTAGTGGAGTGGATTTATTAAGTAGAAGATAATGGAAAAACTCAAGGACCTCAAAGTTGTACTTAAGAACGTTACCTGAGAAAAAGTTTGTTATACAAACGGGTTATTCCCAACTCTGACGCTAAGACTTTCAGTGCAAATGCATGTTGGTTTCAAATATCAGTTCTCCTTGGTTATGAGTAATCGTGCAGGTATTGGCCCTGAAAAAAAAATATCGGTCGACTCAGTGTACACACAACTACCAGGAAGAAGATACCCGCTTAGCTAACTGGTGAATCGTCATATTAGCTTGGGTAGAACCTTCAGGTGTGTTCAGAAAATTTTGGAAAAAGCATGTCAACACAGAGAAGCAAATTAGACATGGGTAGAGAAAAATTCACCCAAAGAGTTTTCCCGAACAACAGTCAATGACGGAGGTCCCCCACCTTAAATAAAGAGAAAGGAAATAACCGCACCTATGATCTTTCCCTCACCTAACCAAAAGTCTTCTTCATGTCATAAAATAGTGATGACAAAAGATGTTGTCCTGTCGATGACGACCAGATCAGAAAACTCCTCTGTGTGTCGTTCTGGAGGTCACACATTTCCTCTCACACACTACCTCTCTCGGATGTTTGATAATGTGGGAGCCATCTCAGCTGCTCCCTCCTGTGCTGTTTAGATGGGACCCATTAGGCCTAACAGTATTAGTTTAACACATAACAGATAATTAGATCAACCACTGGGCCACATGAGACGAGTTTGCACAAACTGAAAACAGACACGACTGCCCAACAATAAAGGACACTTCCAGTCAAAACGGCAGCAATCCTTTGCTCTAAACAGAAGTCCAGATTGTGAAGTGCTTCAGCAGCTTTTGTGCCCTCATTACTTAAAACTCCTTGTGCATTCGTTATGCAAATTGCGTTATCAACAAGCTCTAAACAAAAATGTACAAGTTTCATTGTGCAAATTCTGTTTTGAAACCTCAGTACACTGATGCCCCATACACAGACAAGTCTCTTTTTTGGTGTTCCCTGATTAGATTAAAAATGAAAGTCACCGTCTTGTTGGGTTTACAACATCTACTGTGACCAGACAGTTCTTGTGTGTGGCCCAGTCATGTGGTGGTATAATGGGATTGACAAATATATAACCAGCAGCACTGCCAGCAGGCTTTCCTTTGAGGTTTTCTATGAGAACACTTTTGTCCTTTGAGGGTTCTACTGCATCCCTGTGGGGATTTGCTTACTTTGCAGTTCTCAGGTAGGTGGTGCCACTGACAGTATTATTACTGTAGGTCTATTAGTTTGTTTTGTCCTGATGTTTTTTTGTCCTTTCTTTTTTACTTCCTGTCCTTGTCTTGTCTCTGACATGTTGTATAAAGAAATGTACTTGAACTGTACTGCAGTGATAATATTCTATGGCTGGCCAACATGGAAGACACAAATTAGCAATCAGTGCAGCAGAGGCAGAGATATCATGACTTTGAGTCTGGGCTAAAAAATGGATTGGATCCTACACTTCCCATAATGCACCTTTGTCTGTGAGTTTTTTTTATCAGCAGCTCCGGCTGCATGTCAAAGAAAGCTATGTTTGCGCTCTTGATGAGCAGGTCGCTACCTAGCACGACAGTCTCTACCATTAGTGTATGAATGTGTGAGTGAATGGGTGAATGTGACAGGCGTCTGTAGACTAGAAAATCTTCATGAATGCTTTCCATTCAACAGTCTGACAAAGAGAACTTACTCATACATAAATGGAGGGGCTCTGCAGTGACTGATCGGGCTTTTACAGGGCTGATATACGGATAGAGATGATAAAAAATCAAGGAGACTGAAAACCGATAGATTTGGACCGATATTGGTTCACAATAAAAATGAAAAGACAATTTTCACATACTTTGAGTATTTCCATTCACTGCTACTTTATACTTAATTAGTTACCACTTCGCAAATTCAAATGATTCAGTGTTGATAGGCTATTAATTGAGAGGCGTTACCAATCAGATACTGTTGTAGACGAGACACTGAGTGAGAGGACTTTGCATCAGATCCACACATTTTTTAAATGAGTTTATTTTATCAACAATCTAACATAAAAAATCAACGATACCAATAGTGAGAAAATGTCTAATATCGGCACCGATAATTGGCCAGAGCCAATAATCGCTCTACCCCTAAATTTTAACTTGGTTTTATTACCTGTCAACAGTACCATGCTAGCTAACGTAAGCCTAAAGGGCTAGGGTTGTTTACCATTGCTTGGCAACACCATCAGCTGCTCCAGGATGTCTCTCTTATTGGTGACTGTGAAAGTCCTAACGCAGTGACAATCGTGGTCCTCCAGATTCTGAATTCTCGATATCACACACCTTTCGATATTTCTCATATAAACAGATAATCTGGGCCGACCTTCAGGACTGACCTAGCTCTGAGACTAGATTTCAGTCCCCTGTCAGGAGCAGCAAATCAGGGTTAAATCAGCCTGATACCCTTGCAGTGTGAGCCGGTCTGACCGGACATCATGGACTTAGAGCTTAAAATAAAGACAGTTGGCTTTATTGAGATTGACAAAATAGTAGTTTAGAAATGATTACAATGATAGACAGTTAAATAGTTAGTCAATGACAGAAAGGTAATGTAGAGCATTTTTAACAATCAACTGGTTCCAGCTTCTCTGATAGGAGATGAATCGCTGTTTAACATCACTGCAAACTGGATATGACTGAATCTGAGACAAATTCAGTTGTGACATTTTCCCCTACTTTCTTCATGTTGATTTTGTTAACTGCTAACATTAACTGTTTATGTGTCTAATACTTCTATTTCCATGAGAAGAGTGGAAAAATGCATTAAAAAAAGAAGAAAGAAAAGAAAAAGCTGCAAACCTACACTGGTCACATACTGCCTACAGGACTTCATGGTTAAAGACCTCAGTAAACACTATCAGCGGGTTATCTTTGAAATGTTGCACATCACCTTATTAAAAGCCTCATAATCTTAGATATAGAGGTACAGTAGTTGGACAATGTGTTAGGTTACACACAGATAAATTCACTATACACAGATACCCCCCCCCCCCCATGGCAGCTG